>PVKP010002959.1:0-114948 GCA_004027715.1 Plecturocebus donacophilus | reverse complement strand
CATCATCAGTCATCAGATAGAGGTGAATTCACACATGTAAAATACCATTTTAACCCCCACTAGAATACCTAAAATTTTCAAAAATACTACACAAAATGTTGATAAAGATGGAGAGCAACAGGAACTCTGATAAGAAGGTAGAGTGGCACAAGTTTAGAGAACTACTTGGTAGACAAGAGGGACATGTCCACAGAAAGATTTGTGAAAGAATATTCATTCATAATAGCCCAAATTAGAAATAACTCAATGTCCGTCAATAAGAAAATGAATAAATAAATTGTGGCATATTCATGCATTGGACAACTACTCAGCAGTAAAAAAGTAATAAACTACAGACCAGGTACAGTGACTCATGCTTTAATCCCAGCACTGTGGGAGGCTAAGTCAGGTGGATCCCTTGAGGTCAGGAGTGCGAGACCAGCCTAGCCAACACAGTGAAACCCTGTTTCTACTGAAAATACAAACATTAGCCGGGGATGGCGGCACATAATAGCTGTAGTCTCAGCCACTCGGGAAGTTTCAACTACTCAGGAGGCTGAGGCAGGAGAATCACTTGGACTCAGGAGGCAGAGGTTGTAGTGAGCCAAGATTGCACCACTGCATTCCAGCCTGGGCAACAAAGCAAGACTCTCCCTCAAAAAAAAAAAATGAATGAATGAATAAACTACTGATTCATGCAAAAACATGGATGAATCTCAAATATATTCTGTTAAATGAAACAAGAAGAAAGAAAGACAATCAGTTGTAAGAGGCAGTGTTATGGCGCTATTTTATTTCTGAGTTATCCTTGACTAACCCCAAGGCCAAAATAAGTAAAGTGGATTCATTAGCAAGCATGGCTAACACCCAACCAATACCATGTGTTCCACCCATTCAGAGCTCTGGGCAGTCAGGAATTAACCCCCAGTGGGTATTATTAATCAAGTATTAATTACAATTGCTGCTTGCTCAGATTTTTCTGGAGATAGGATAGGACAGCCCAGATTTCATCCAAATCCCAGAGGAACATTTTCTCTAGAAACTGGACCCTGCCACATCAGACATGACAAGACTTCCAAGCAGTGGATAAGGCAACCATCCAGGAGACTGGCAGTCACTGGCTGGCTCTGCCAACATCCCACGTGGCTTTCAGCATGACAGGACAGAAAGGGGCAGCCCTCCTACAGCCCCAGCAGAAGCCACATGTTGTATGGTGGGCCAGGAGCCACTGGAAGCAGGAGAGGGCTATTTCAAATTATGATTGGGAGCAAACATGGTAAACTGTGGCCTCGTCCCTAAGCAGGAGCAAATTCATTCTGGCTACCAACAGTGCCTAGCCCCACTGCCAAGATTGTGTAGGTTTTCAGTAGGAAGAACCTGCTGCTTGGTGTTTTAATGGCCCCTAAGAAGGGGGAGGAAATGGGCTAAGAGAGTGTTCAGCAGGTTTTTTCCTGGCTCTCTGGGGAACACAAACAATGCCATTACTAGACTCTCTGAAAGGGAAATGGCCACCCAGGCACCCCTTCCTGAACCCAGGCCTGGGGCCTGAGGCCTGCTGGCCAGTGGGCAGCCTGCTCAGTGTGCTGCTTCCAAAACAGTTTCCAAAAGGAGCTGAAAGTTATAGCACGGGTCAGCCTGGAATACATAGCACTCAGTGAAATATGCCAGTCACAGAAAGGAACACATGCTGCGTGATTCCACTTATACGAGGTACCTAGCATAGTCCAATTCTTAGAGACAGAAAGCAGCACAGTGGTTGCCAGGGATTAGGGTAAGGGTGGAAGGGGACGGGTAGTTTATTGCCTATGGGGTTTCAGTTTGGGAAGATGAAAAAAATTCCCAGAGATGGCTGTTGGTTGTACGATAATGTGAACATATTTTATGCCGCTCAACTTAAAAATGGTTTAAATAGCAAATTTTATGTTATGTATGTTTTACCACAATTTTCTTTTAAAAAGTAGCCGGGGAAGGGACGTTCATGTCTCCCACACTATGAAGTCATCTTGTCCATCATTTCTGCTCCTTGGACTGTGTCCTGACCCAGATCTACCAGTAAGCACAACTCTAATTTTTCCAGAATGTAAATTTGGGCTTACAAAGGCCTTTCTTCCTCACCCTTCTCCCAGCATACCTCCTCATCACACACCTATCAGGGAGGTGAGTTGGTCAGTAGAATTATACTGAAGGATTGAGCCAAAATATTTTAAAAAAGAAAAAGAAAGAAAGAAAGCGAAAGGAAGAAAAAGAAAAAAAGAATAAAAGAAAGAGAAAGAAAAAGAATAAAAGAAAGAACAAAAGAAGAAATTCAGAGAGATGATCCTGACCAAGATGGCAGGAAGAGGGAGGTAGATGGCCATCCCTGGGTAGCACAGCCAATAATGTTTCCTACGGGACTCCTCAGTCCACTACCTTCTTTCCTCACCAGATATTTCTTCCCTAAACCTGGCCTCAGGTCTCCTGCTCAAGAAAAAAAATCCTATTTTTAGGAAAGAAGCTCAAAACTCATTCCATGGAGATATAAAGTGAATGTTTTAACTTGTTAACTCTAGCAGGGCTATTGTGTCTGTGAACATGATGTTAGTAGGAGAAATCTAGCTATGGAATTTTAGGGAGTAAACAAGAGGGTGGTAGAGCAGGAGGTACAAGAAGGTCTTCCGAAACTCCTGAAGGAGTATTTAAAGGCTGTCTACTCATCCACTACAGGCAGCCTTGAGCTCTTCCTCTGCAAAGATTTGTTTCTATTAGGCCCACTCCCAGATTCCTCAGCATAGGAAGAAGAAAAAGCAAAAATTCTGGAAAAGTAAATAGGATCGCTACTTTTTGTTAAGCATTTACTATAGAAAATACATTATCTCATTTAATCCTTCCAGCCACCTTATAAGTGAGGACATTATTATTTACATTTGACAAATATGGAAACTGAGACTTTGAAAGAGAAAGCAATCGCCTTTTTAAAAATACCTATGTAAACACCTGGATAGTCTTGGAGTTGTTTGTTTTCATTTTGGGGTTTGTTGTGTTTTTTCTTTTTACCACATTTTCACATTTCCATTTCCCTCCACTGACAACTCCTTCTCTTGGACTCAGAATACCAGCACCCCCAGGCAGGAAATTATAGGAGTCAAGAGCACAGTTTGGAGTGAGAGAACCCCACGTCTGAATTCATCACTTACTTGCCGAATCCTGTTGAATAATGTGTGTGTGTGTGTGTCCGTGTGTGTGTCTGCAACATCAGATCGTGTCTGAGAGAGCATGCATGTGTGCAAATCAACCCTAATGACCAGTCTTAATGGAACAAAATTAATCATCTTTAGAATAAAAATCTTTAAAAAGATGTCTGAAAACATACATCAGAACTGAGCACAATGAACCTACTCTATCTGGTTAGGTCTTCATCAAAAAACACGTTTTTGCAATCCACATTCTATATACCCCTCCAATATTTATGATTCTGTAAGCATTCATTCAACAACAAATATGTGAGGCAACTCCTGGGATACCAGGTTAAAAAATTAATAAGATTCAGCCCTCAACCTCAAGTAGTCCACAGTCCAGTGAACAATATGGACAGGAGACGTGTCAATGAGTGGCACAATAAGTGATAATACAGAGATGGATGCAGTGCTGTGGGGTCACAAAGAAAGGGCTGCTAAAATGAGTAGGAACATGCCAAGGGAAAATGATAGCAAAAGAGCTCTAAGCAGAAGGAAGATTGTGTGCAAGGATACAAAGGCTTAATAAATATGTCACTCCCAGAGAACTGCAAGTAGTTCACAGCCGGTACACAGGTAAGGGCTGTGGCAGGCAACAGGACCAGTCCAGTAGATCAGGGCGACTGGAATGCCTCTTCAGTCTCAGATGAGTTTGGATTTCACCCTGTAGGAGACAGGAAGCCGTTAAAGGTTTTTAACCCAGTGGTAACATGATGCAATGTTCACGTCGCACAGATAGCTTAGGCCATCGCTGTGTGGAAAATGGACTGGAAGGGAATGGAAACACGGAGACCCATGAAAACTCCTGCAGTGATTCAAGTGAGAGAATATTGGAGCTTGAACAATAAATTCAAGAGACTCTGACAGGGACATTGGACAGAATTTGGTGGAGAGAAGAGTATTAAACAGGAAATTATTTAAAATGATTCCAGCACTTTGGGCTCATACATTAGCCAACTATCTGGCAAAGAAAAGGACACACTTTCTCCAGTGAGCTTAAGAGCACATCATTGAAGCACACAAATCATCTAAAGACCTGTGAGTCCCCATCTACAAGGTTAGGGCACCACATAAAAGCAAACTTTCATTCCTGTCATCTGCTCCCCTTGCTGCTTTGTCTCCCATCCTGCTCACAAAGGTTTCGTATACAGAAAACCCATCTTGAAAGCTGATCTTTCTGTATACCCTGCTGCCCATGCCAACCCTGAAGGCACAAACACAAGCTTTGCCCAATTCATTTTTGTATGCTTCTGTAGAATTCTTTTCTTTGGGTTGCTAAAATATAATTTCAAGCAACTTGTCATCATGGAGCAGTGCAACTTTATTTTAAAAGCCACAGTGAGTCCATCTGGGCCTCTAAAGAATCCTGAAACCCATACATGTCCTTAATTGATCCAGAGGGCAAGTGTTGCCAGGCAGTCCACGTGGGTCAGCTCAAACACCCACATGTGGTTTGCCTGCCCCAGCCTAAGCCATGTAGTTAGCCAAGTCTGTCAGTGATACCCTCTGGGCTCAAGTGTCTTTGCAACTAATTGCCTGCCAGTCACAGCCAGACAGAGCACATTTATTCCTCCTACCTGGGGGAATATTTAATTTAGGAATCTTTCATTATAGCCTTTATCTCTAATAAAGTTGTATATGAATATTAGCTACAAAATTTTTCATCAAATCATTGTAATAGCAAAAAGTTGCAACTCATCCTGTTTGAAATAATAAGATACGATTAAATTAAAATCTATCAATACTAGGGAATAATATGTAACTCCAAAAAATGCTGTTTCATAAAAGAATCTATTGATATGAAAAGATGCTCATTACAGAATGTTTACTAGAAAGTAAGTTCCATGTAGGCAAGGGCTTTGTTTTCATCAATGTTCTCTCTGTGTCCAGAAGAGGGCCGGGCACATCGCAGGCATTTTTTAAATATCTACTGATTGAATCAATATAAGTGGAAAAGCAGATGACAAAATAATATGATTTCATTTCTGTAAAAGGAAATATACATGCACAGAAAAAAATCTCAAAAGAGTCTATGGCCATACCATTCCGAATGCACCCAATCTTGTTTGATTTTGGAAGCTAAACAGGGTCGAGCCTGGTTAGTACTTAAATGGAAGACTGCCTGGGAGTACCAGGTGCTGTAGGCTTTTAAAAAAAATAAATCAATAAACAAAAAATTAAAAAATCTAGAAAGATATGCATCAAAATGCTACCAGTAGTTTTCGCTGCATGGGTGGGCCATTTTATACTCTGTTTTGTCTCTTTTTTCCACCCCTGTGAGCAGCACAAAGTGCTATTACAACAAGAGTCAAAACATGAAAGAAACTCTTCGGGGGGTAAAAATTCCATTACAAACTCAATGCTAATTTTCCAAGGTCATCTATGAACCTGCTGCCCCAAATAACATTACATTGTCTATCCATAATCCCACATGTAACCCAAAGCACTAATTTACACTAACACAGAACAGAATCCCTGTACCCTGCATCTGGGTTGACCCTTTAGCTTTAGCCTCATTATTAACCTGAGTTCCACCCATTGCCCTCAGGACCCCATCATTCTTGACAGAGCCCCATCCTAGCCTCTCCTTACTGAGCTCTGCAAAAGCATCCAATTCCTCTCCAACAGGAAAAGGACATTTTACCACTCTCTTCATATAAACAGATTGCCCATGTTTGCAGTTGGACTCCTCTCCTTACTACACCAAGCATGAGAGTGTGAACACTTTTCACCCAGTTTCTCCACAGGCAATTTTAAAAGTACACAAAGACGTCACCTACTGGGGCCTAGCCCCAGTTAAACTGTGACTGCCCTGGAGGAAAACAGGGCAAGCAAAAACATTGAAACTTCATAAAATCAGCTTAGATCAATTGCCTGGTACCAAAACCAGTGCATATAATCCTCTCCTGGCTGAGCTAATTGGCTTAGCTTGCTGATGATTTTACAGCACCAGAAGCTGTTCCCTGATTGTAGGAATGAAAGTTGCCAAATGATCTTAAACCACAGCCCAGACGGCCCAGCGCCACCAGAGGCATATCTGGGAAAAGTGCTATTTTAAACGAATGCTCCTGTGGGTATAAGGATCCTTTTCTGTCTAGACTCCTGCTAACACCTGTTGCTCACTCATCCTGCCCCAGTTCACCTCCTCTTCGTTTTAGCCATGTGGCCAAAACAAACCATGGCCACCTGACAGGGCCTTAAATGCGGCCACGTGAACAGCAGATCCAGGCAGCCCAGGCATCACATGCTCTGGCACAATCTGTTGGGCCCCAACAGCAGTGCTGCCAGGTGTCAAGGAGCCATTTGCAGGCAGAGAGCAGACCTGGCAAGGCAATATTTCAAACTTTCAGCATGGCCAGGGAAAAGAGACTTCTTCCAGAGACTCTGCCATGCAAATCAGCATCAAGCAAGGAGAACAAGAGGATGGCTGCATTTTGTTCCAGCCAAACCCTTCATACCTAAGGCTCCTTTACCACATCCCCAGTAGGTGGTTGTCTAGCCTATCCTTGAATCTTCCTGGTAACCAAGAAGCTCACTACTTCATAAATAGCTCATGAGGCAGTCTTCCTTATACAGGGCTGAATTCCTTCCTGTGGCCTTTGCTCTTCTTGTTACACTTTAGAAACTTGTATAGAATGACTCTCATATGTCACTCATCCAATTCCATTCAATTCAATCTATGTTTCTGCACTAGGTATGTAAAACCGTTAAGATTCATAGGAGTAAGTAAGCACTGGAACCCTGGGGGAATTTTTCGATTCTTGGAAGTTTATAGCCTGGGTTTTAATAAGACCTGGGTATAAGAGACTAAGCCTGGGCAGGGTTGGAGGTCAGATCTGAGATCAGTGCATAAAGCCAGTATTCTAAAAGGGCAGTCCTCAGAGGGAAGAAAAAAAGGTTTCATATCAAAAGTCAGTAAAGATCCTGTTTGATTCAACTTAAATTCTGGACAGAACAGGGAAAAACATTTTCCCAAAAGCTACCTAAACATAAGTTCATATTCAATGAAGAAAGTATTCACACTGCATATGTAGACTGAAAAACTCAAGCTGAAATCTTCATTTAAAATGGTCTAGAGTTAGCAATAGAAAAGCAAAGCAAATCCACTCTGAAGGACCACACTTTAAACCCAAACCCTAGAGAATTATGAAAGATAAAGTTTCAAGTAATATCAGCTCAAAATCAAAAACCACCAAACATACATGGAATATTAAAGAGTAAAAAGTATCTACCATTACGAAGAGTAAAAAGAAAAACTGCAGAATCAGAACCATACAGATTTCAGATATTATAATTATCAGATACAGAGAATAAAGTGTACTTAATGTGTTTCTTTTAAAGCTTTTTAAAAGTTTTTAGTGTATGGCAAAGGAAAAAATAAAGCTTGTCAAAATTAACAATTCAGATTGGAAAAATAACAAAATAAAACTTCTACAAAATTTTTAAATGTAAGAATTGAAATTATAAACTCAGATGATGAGTGAGACTACAAAACTGGAAAGACAATGAGTAAATCGGAAGATAGGTTTGAAAAAGTACACAAAATGAAGCACAGAGATTAAAAAAATTGCAAAAGATTTTAAGAGATACAGATAAAATGAGAAGGTCCAACATATGTCCAATCTGAGATCTATAAAGAGATCACAGAAATAATGAGGTAGAAGCAGTATGACTGGGAATGTTTCCAAGTAGAAATTCACAGATTCATGAAGCCCAATAAACACCAAGGAACATAAGAAAGGAAGGAGAAAAAAAACAATCTCAACCCATCATAGTGAAACTGCAGAACATCAAAAGCAAAGAGATATTTAAAACAACTAGAGAGGAATAAAAACAGATTATCTATAAATAATTCATATGACACTGACAGCTAATTTCTCAGTAACAACAATGTAAGCCAGAAACCAGTAAAATTATAAGCTTAAAGCACTGAGGGAAAAAAAAATGTCAACCTTGTACTGTATTTTCTACCAAATGAAATTTACTTTAACGAATGATGGTAACATAAATATATTTTCAAATAAATCAAAATTAAGAGAGTATGGTATGAGCAAAAACTTACTAAAGAATTTTCTGAAGGAGGTACTTAAGAAAGAAAATTATCCCGGGAAGTAGGTCTTAGATACAACAAGTGGTGGGCAAAGAAAATAGTAAACATGGAGGTAAGCCTAAACAGTGACTATGTAAATAAAAATTATAGTAACCACAGGAACTAAAAATCAATGCATAACTAAATTTATGACAATAATAATTTATGATTAAAGAAAGGGAAGGATATTAAAGTTAAGGCATTTGATTTTTTGTATAGAAAAGGAATAAAAATATTAATTACCTTTAGACATTGTTAAATTAAATATACCTCTTAAAATGTCTAGGGTAACCATTAAAACAATTGAAATAGAATATATAATTTCCAAACTAGTGTAAAAATTGTTGATAACGAATGTTAATACAAAACAAAAGTCAATATAAGGAGAAATAAACATTAAAGAAGTGGGGGGAAGTATTAAATAAGATAAAATGAATTCAAATCAAGCAGTAATCATGTTTTAATGAATACAGATTAAATTCACCCTTTAAAAGCAAATATTGTCAGTTTTTTAAAATCTAGCTATATGCTAACTGTAAAAATAGAAAAGCATAATATAAGGATACAGAAATATAGAAAGCAAAAAGATAAACTATGCCAGCAAATGATAATTAAAAGAAAACTGAGACTGCCATATTTATACCAGACAAAATACGCTTTAAGGCAAAAAAATATTTAGAAGCTAAAATAATCATCGCATATTGATACAAGGTTCTATTCACTAAGAAGATATAACAATTGTAAACCTGGAAACCTAGGATTATCATATTTATACCAGGTGAAATATATCTTAAGGCAAAAGGTACTATTTAGAAGCTAAAATGATTATTGCATATTGATGCAAGGTTCTATTCACTAAGCAGATATAGCAGTTATGAACCTGCATGCCCCTAAAAAGCAAAAGTTTGAAGGAAGTACAAGAAATTGATAGGTTCACCATCACAGAAAGGAATTTTAATACATCTCTCTTGGTGACTGATAAATCAGACAAAATTGTCTCTAAGAATATGCAGATTTTCTCACTTAGCATCTATCCTAACCTCTCCCTGTTATGTCCTTCTGTACTGTAGGGCAAGAACATTCAAAAACTACATTTTTCAGTCTTTTTTGGACAACCCAGTTTTTGTGGGACAATCCTGGTTGATCCTCATTTTCCTGGCATAATTATTAACAGCTTTCCCCTTTCCCTTTGAACATGTCTGGTATAGATAATAAATTTTATTGTTACTCTACCTGTATGTAAAAACACCATAAATGCAAAAGGTTCTTGCAAGTGTGCTGTATTGGTGATTCGAATATCAAAAACCACATTACCTTCAGTGGTGTAATTTTTCCAAACAAGTGAACAACTTTTCGAAACAAAACAAAATAGACTTCTCTTGGATTTACAAGATAGTGGCATTCCTGGAAAATTCAATGTTAAAAAACATGCAAAAAATACTCAAGGTTTACACAAAAAAAAGAAGATCAAGTCTGGCCTTAGATTATTTTAAACAGGTGTTCCACTTAAGTTTAGGTTCTACCTCAGTTTAGGCTTTCTAAAGTATAGAAACGCTTTAGAAAGTCATGCAGGCTGGGTGCGGTGGCTCACTCCTGCAATCCAGCATTTTGGGTGGCCAAGGCAGGCAGATTACTTGAGTTCAGAAGTTTGAGACCAGCCTGGCCAACATGGCAAAACCCCTGTCTCTACTAAAAATTCAAAAATTATCCAGGTGTGGTAGTATGCACTTGTAGTTTTCGCTACTTGGGAGCTGAGGTGGGAGAATCACTTGAGCCTGGTAGGTGGAGATTGCAGTGAGTCAAGATGGCATCACTGCATCCAGCCTGGGTAACAGAGTGAGAATTTGTCAAAAGGAAAGGAAAACTGAGGAGAGGGAAAGGGAGGGAAGGTGGGAAGGAGGAAAGGAGAGAGAGAGAGGAGAAAGAGAGAGAGAGAGAAAGAGAAAAAGAAAGGAAAGAAAAGGGAAGGGGAAGGGAGAAAGAAAGAGAGAGAAAGAAAGAAAAAGAAAGAAGAAAAAAAGACAGAAGAAAGAGAGAAAGAAAGCAAGAGAGAAAGAGAAAGAAAAAGGCAAGGAAAGGGGAAGGGAGAGAGAAAGAAACAGAGAAAGAGAAAAGAGAAAGAAAGAAAGAAGGAAAGAAAGAAGAAAGAAAGAAAAAAGAGAAAGAAAGAGAAAGAGAGAAAGAAAGGAAGGGAGGGAGGGAAGAAGAAAATCATGCAGGATGAAGGCATAAGGGTGATATAATGGACTTTGGGGACTTGGGGTGGGAGAAGTTGGGAGGGGGTAGTGGATAGAAGACTACATGTTGGGTACAGTGTTCACTCTCAGTGACAGGTGCACTAAAATCCCACAAGTCACCACTAAAGAACTTATTCATGTAACAAAAAAAAACACCCATACTCCAAAAACTGTTGAAATAAGAAGAAAGAAAATCATGCAGGATGTGGGACAATCCTTCACTGTGTGCTGCTCTTCCATACCCTGCAGGACACTGAGCATTTACTGCTATTTGCCCACAAGGTCCATTGTGCATCCCCCAGTTGTTGTGACAAAATCAAAATACCACCTATATTTCATATTCCAGGAAAACATCAAGAACCTGAGTAATAACATCCCAGGAGCTCTTAGGCCTTTCAGTATATACCATTTTTCTAAAGAAAACTGCTCCAAAGTAAGTTAGACAGTGTCTGTGGGCCTGGATTTACCACAGCTCAACCCCAACAGGCACTTCCAAAAGTTTCCTTTCTAAAATAAAAATACACTTTACTTTAAAACCATTTTAGGTTGATAGGAAAACATTACAAAGATGATACAGAAAGTTCCCATATACACCATACCAAATTTTCCCTATTACTAACTTCTCACATGAGTGTGGTACATGTCTTCCAATTAACGAGCCCATATTGGTGCATTATCATTAACCAAAGTGCATAATTTCTTCAGATTTCCTTAAGTTTTACCTAATGTCCTTTCTCTGTCCTAAGACGCCACATTATGTTTAATAGTTATGCCTCCTTAGGCTCCCCTTGTTGATGAGTTTCTTAGCATTTCCTAGTTTTTGACAACCTTAATAGCTTGATAGAGTCCTAGTCAGGTATTTTATACTGAATTCCTCAATTGGGATTTGTCTGATGATTAGACTGGAGTTAGAAGTTCTTGGAAGGAAGGCCTCAGAGGTAAAGGGCCTTTGTCAATGCATCATATGAAGGATGCACACCATCAACGTGAATGAGTGTTGATGTTCATCTGAATCACCTGGCCGAGGTAGTGTTTGTCAGGTTCCTCCGCTATAAAGTTACTATTTACTCTCCTTTTCTATGCTGTGCTTTTTTTTTTCTACTCTCGTCCATTTGTTTATTTACCTAATTATATTTTTTATATCAGTATGGTGTCATTCTCGTGGATATTCATTTTATGTTGTGGGTTATAATCCAACACTGTTTTGTTTATTGTTCTTGTTATTGTTTTGTGGGTTTTGTTTGGTTAATTTGTTGGGTTTTTTTTGTTTTGGGGGTTTGAGTACTTCCTTACTTTCTGGCACTACAAGATGTTCCAGGATCATCTTGTATATATCCTGCCCCAGTCTTGAAATTAGCTATTTTTCTTTTTTCTTTTTTCTTTTTTTTTTTTTTAGTAGAAGATGGTGTTAGAAACCAAGATCTGGATGCTACCTGTGCTTGCATTGCTACAGGGGTGTTGTTTCCAGGTCTCCTCAACTAAAAGAGGAAATATGTGTGTGTATACTAACTCATGTATATAAACATATCTAAAAAATGTCTACATGTATTCATCTGTGTCTATAGTAGGCTAAATATGAGTTCATACTGATATCCCCAACTCTAATCTGTATCTACAAAGGATCATTCTAGCCTCTTCCCCTTGTTCATCAAAAATGTCCCACTACAAAAGGGAGAAACCTGACTCCCACCACCCGTCATTCATTTACTTAATTATTCCGTGTCAGCTGGGTGCGGCAGTTCATGCCTGTAATCCCAGCACTTTGGGAGGCCAAGGTGGGAGAATCTCTTGAGCCCAGGAGTTCGAGATGAGCCTGGAAAACATGGTAAAACCCCATATCCACAAAAGAATACAAAAATTAGCTGGGCATGGTGACACGTGCCTGTGATGCCAACTATTTGGGACGCTGAGGTGGGAGGACTACCTGAGCCTGAGAGGCTGAGGCTTCAGTGAGCCACGATCATGCCACTGCACTCCAGCCTAGGTGACAGAGTGAGACCCTGTCTCAAAAAAAAAATTATTCCTTTTCAGTATACATGTGGTTTCATAATTGTTAAGGCATGTTCCCACAGGAAACACATTTCTTAACTAGAGTACAATGCTTTTATACACTTCCATTTGTCTTTAGTCCTACACACTCATTCCCAGCATTACTTAGATCAGTACCTTTTTTCTCCATTTCATTCATGGAGGTTGTTTCATATGTTTGTAATGCAGCTAGGTAGTTTTATCACATTCTGCACTGCATCTGGGGATCCTCTGACTTCCTAAATAATGTTTTAATTTAGACATATTGAGGTTCACTCCTTGCACTATAAAGTACTATGGGTTTTGACAAATGCATAATGTCATGTATTCAAAATTGCATGATTACAGTATCCTATCAGAATTCGGCCACCCAAAAAAAAAATCCCCTGTGCTTCACCTATTCAACCCTCTCTCCACCTATGATCCCTAGCAACCCCTGATCTTTCAGTATCTTTATAGTTTTACCTCTTCCAGAATGTCATCTAATAGGAATTATACAGTGTGTAGTTTTTTCAGACTGGCTTCTTTCATAGCAATATATTTAAGATTCATGTGTGGCTTTTTGTGACTTAATAGCCCATTTATTTTTATCATTGAATAATATTGTAATGTGTGGATATACCACGGTCTCCTTATCCATTCACCTATTGAAAGACATCTTGGTTATTTCCAGTTCGGGGTGATTATGAATAAAGCTGTTATAAACATTCATGTGAGTATAAATTTTCAAATTAGTTGTGTAAATACCTAGATGAATGCTTATTGGATCATATGACATGACTATCACTAGATTAGTAAGAAATTATCATTCTATCTTCCAAAGTAGCTATGTCATTTTGTATCATTTATCTTTCCAAAGTATCTACATTAAGTGCAATAAGAGTCACGCTTGCTCTACATCCTGGTCAGCAATTGTTATTGTTCATTGTCTGGATTTTATTCATTCCAATAGGTCATTCTTTTAATTTGCAACTCCCTGATGACAAATGTTTGCCACCTTTTCATATGCTCATTTGCCATCTGTATATCTTTTTCGGTGAGATGTCTGCTCAGATCTTTAATTTTTTTTATTGGGTTTTTTTTTTCTTGTTGTTGGATTTTAACAGTTTTTTGTCTATTTTGGATACAAATCCTTTATCTGATATGTATTTTGCAAGGCAAGTGTTTTATCAGGTATGTGTTCTACCAGTCTGTGGCTTGTCTTTCTCTTAATAGTATCTTTCACAGAGCAGAATTATTGATTGATAGAAAGTTCATGTCTTAGTCTATTTTCTGTTGCTATAACAATATTACAGGCTGGATAATTTATAAAGAAAAGAGTTTTATTTTGCTTATGGTTCTGGGAGCTGGGAAGTCCAAGATTAAGGGGTTGCATCTTGTGTGACCTTCTTGCTAAATCATAACATGGCAAAAGACAGAAGGGCAAGCATGTGTGCAAGACAGAGAAAACATACTGCCAAAGCCCCTTTTTAAAGGCATTAAACCCACCCAGTAGTACAGAGCCCTCACAGCCTATCACCTCTTAAATGTACCATGTCTTAATACTTTTACAATGGCAATTAAATTTCTATATGAGGCTGGGCATGGTGGCTCATGCCTGTAATCCCAGCAATTCAGGAGGCTGAGGTGGGTAGATCACCTGAGATCAAGAGTTCGAGACCAGACTGATCAACATGGTGAAACCCTGCCTCTACTAAAAATACAAAAATTAGCTGGGCGTGGTGGCACATGCCTATAGTCCTGGCTACTCAGGAGACTGAGGCAAGAGTATCACTTGGACACGAGAGGCAGAGGTCGCAGTGAGCTGAGATTATCCCATTGCACTCCAGCCTGAGCAACAAGAGTGAAATTCCATCTAAAAAATAAATAAATAAATAAAATTTCTATCTAAGTTTTGGAGAAGCTATTTAAACCCTAGCAGTTCAATTTATCAATTTTTTAAATTGTACTTTTGGTGTTGTATCTAAAAACTTACAACCAAACACAAAGTCATCTAGATTTTCTCCCATTTTTCTTCCAGAAGTTTTATCGTTTTGTACTTTAAAATTAGGTATATAATGCATTTCAAGTTAACTGTTGTGAAAGGTGTAAGGTCTGTGTCCAGTTTCAGGTTTTTGCATTTGGATGTCTGGTTGTTTCAGCAGTGTTTGTGGAAACATTATCCTTTTCCATTAAACTGCCTTTGCTTCTTTGTCAAAAATCAGTTGATTAGGCCATCCACGATGGCTCATGCCTGCAATCCCAGCACTTTGCGAGGCCGAGGTGGGTAGTTCAGGAGGTCAGGAGTTTAAGGCCAGCTTGACCAATATGGTGAAACCCCATGTCTACTAAAAATACAAAAATTAGCCGGGCATGGGGGTGTGTACCTGCAATCCCAGCTACTCAGGAGGCTGAGGCAGGAGAATCACTTGAACTCGAGAAGCAGAGGTTGTAGTGAGCCAAGATCGTGCCACTGCACACCAGCCTGGGTGACCGAGCGAAACTCCACCTCAAAAAAAAAAAATCAATTGACTATATTTGTGTTGTTCTATTTCAGGGCTCCAACTTATGGATCTCTGTGTCAACCTTTTAGTATTATGTTAGCTATTCTATACAAATTCTAGAATCAGTTTGTCAATATATACAATGTAGCTAGCTGGAGGTTTGATTGAGTCTGCTTTGAGTCTATAGATCAAGTCGGGAAAAATTGATGTCTTAACAATATTGAATCTTCCAATCCACAAACACAGAGTGTCTCTCCACTCATTTAGATCCTTTTTTTTTCACAGTCTTATAGTTTGCTGAATATAGTTCCTGTATATATTTTGTTCGATTTATGCCTAAGTATTTATTTTTGTGCTTTTGTAAATGGTATTTTTAACCTTTAAATTCAAATTGTTTTTATGTACATATGAGTATAGGTACCTTATAACAGATAATTTCTAATTGCTCCCTTTTATCCTTTATGACATTGCAGTCATTTGTTTTACTTCTCCATGCTATAATCATCCAATACACTATTACTACTAACACTTTAAATAGGTGGATATTTTAAATCAATTAAGAAAAATAAAAATATTATCTTTATTTCTTTTTCAACACTCTCTTTCTTGATATAGATCTGTGTTTCTGACCTATATCACTTTCTGTCTGAAGAACTTAATATTTTTTGCAAAGAAGATCCGGTGGTCATAAATTTCCTCAGTTTTTATCACAGAGTGACCTTATTTCTTCTTCACTTTTGAAGGATAATTTTAGTGTATGTAGAATTCTAGGTTAGTGGAGTTTTGTTTTCTTTCAACACTTGGAGATAGATATTTCATTCCACATTATTCTTGCTTGCATTATTTCTGATGAGAAGTCCACTGCAATTCTTATCCTTGCTCCTCTTTATGTAAGGTGTTCTTTCTTGTTTTCTTTCAAGACTTTATCCTCGCCTTTTGTCTTCTGCAGTTTAAATATGATATGCAAAGCAGTTATTTATCCTGCTTGGCATTTTCTGGGCTTCTTGGATCTGTTCTTAGGTGCCTGTCATTAACTGTGGAAAGTTCTTGGCCATTATTACTTCAAATATTTTTTTTCTCCTCTGCTCTCTTTTTCTTCTCTTCCTGGTATTCCAACTATACACATTACACCTTTTGAAATTTTACCTACTGATCTTGGGCAAACAGATCTGGGTTTTGTGTTACGTTTTTGTTTTTGTTTTTTTTTCTCTTTTTTCACTTTGCACTTCAGTTTTGAAAGTTTCTATTGAGCTATGTTCAAACTCAGTGATTCTTTCCTTGGTTATGTCCAGTCCACTGATGAACCCATTAAAGACATTCTTCAACTCTGTTACAGTGTTTTTAGTTTCTAGCATGTCCTTTGATTCTTTCTTAGAACTTCTATTTCTCTTGTTATGTTACCCATATGTGCACGCATGTTGTCTACTTTTTCCATTAGATCCCTTAACTTTTAGTTATTCTTTTAAATTCTGTATCTGATAACTCTGACATCTGTGTCATATCTGAGCCTGGTCCTGAAGCTTGCTTTATCTCTTCAGACTATTTTATTCTTGCCTCTGGCAAGCTTTGTCATTTTCTGCTTAAAGTTGGACATGTTGTATTAGGTAACAGAAACTGGAGTAAACAAGCTTTTAGTGTGAAGATTTATGTTACCAAATCCGAGAGTTAGATTGTTTAATGCTTGGTATAACTGTAGGAGCCAGAAGCTTCCATTTCTCCAGTGTCCTTGTTTTTGCCTCTCCTCTAGACTTGGGGCTTCCTTAAATATTCGTCTGAGAGGAGTATGTGAATCTTGTGTTTATTTCAGCTGTAGTCCTTGCTTATTATACTGGAGCCCTACTGGTGTAGTGGCAAGATATGGGGGAAGAAGGATAATCATATGATTAAATCTCAGTCTTTCAATTGGCCTGTGTTGTTGGGCTGTGACTTTCACAAGCTCCAGTGGTATAGCTTCCCCACCCCTACTTAGATGAGAAAGGAAGGCTGGAAGAGGCTAGAGTGGGAGGGATGCCCTTTCCCTGGTAAGGTAAGGTTCTGGTATTTTCCCTGGACAGTGGGTCTTTGTTAGGGAGAATGCTCTTGGTGTGTATCACAATGAGTATCTTACCCTCCCTCTACCAAGGGCACAGAGGATCTTTCTTGGATCTTTACTACGAGAACCTGGTAGAATTCCTGGAGGTAAAACCCACAAAAGTGTTAGCGTCTCCTGTGATGGTTAATACTGAGTATAAACTTGATTGGATTGAAAGATGAAAAGTTTTGATCCTGGTGGTTTTCAGGTTTTTTCCTGTTGTAAGAATGGGAGTGATGACTTCCAATCTAAATATATAGGAGTTTGTGTATATATATATATAATATATTTATATATATATTATATTATAATTAATATGTATGTTATAATTAATATAATATATATTATATATATGTAAATATTATCTATATATGTGTATATATATATATATATATACACAAACTCCTATATATTTTTCTCCTATTAGTTCTGTCCCTCTAGAGAACCCTAATACGTCCCCCAAGACAATGTAATACTGTGGCCCTACAGGTTTCTCACTCTCAGCTAGCCCACACTCCACTTCTAGCAATTCATCAAAATTATCATTTAATTACCAAAGTTACCAGTGGCTTCTAATCCAGGTAAGCAGATTTCAGCTGTGGCTCTTTGGATTCACCTGTGTCTCTAGATTTCAGGGTGGTGATTTGTCCTGCAACTCTATGTCTCTAATGGGTCTGAGAAAAGTCCTTGATTTTCCATTTTTTAATTTTTTTTTCTTGCTGTAAGAATGGGAGTGATGACTTCCAATCTAAATAGTTTTCAGAGCTGAAATTGAAAGTCCAAAAATTATCTTTTTTAATTTAAAAAATTTTAAAACAAGGTAAATTCATACGGGTTCTTTATAAAATGTCTACTTTTAGGTATATTTGAAATTTTCTACAATAAAAACATTATAGTGAAGAACCTGAAACAGGGTAGCTTTAAACAATAGGGACAGCAGAGAAAAAAAATAGCAATATTTGAGTATCTACTATGGACTAGGGACTGCACAAAGGTAATTTCGATATAAGAATGAAGACTACTATCTCCTGCCCTCATGGAGCTGTCAGCTTTGGGAGAATGACTTTAAATAAGTAATTATGACTTAATTGCTTAGGATAAGGGCTACAAAGGAGACAAAAATGATGCTGTGGGAGCAGATAACAGAGAATAAAGAAGCCAACCTCATTTGGAGGGCTGGGGAAAGACATCTCAAAGACCACCAGAGGAGAGGGTGCAGAAGGCATGCTGTGCCTATTTCCAGGAGACCCAACAGCCTGGATCAATGATACAATCTGAATTTAGTCAGGCTGGACCCAGCGGCTGGCCTCCAAATTTCACACATAGTAACAATAATGTTAAAGGTAAGAAGAGAGAGAATGTTGCAGGAGAAGGCAAGCTTTCCATAGGTCGGAATTCCCCATGGACTCTTGAAACCCTGAGCACCTGAATTTAGGTGAAACAACCAAGTAGGATTTTCAGAATTCATTCTTCCTTTCTATAATATTGACCATTTTCACAAATCCTTCTTCCCCATTCATTCGAATTCTCTTTACATACCAGTAAACTCTGTATTTGTTGTTTTGTTCCTGGAGTGATGCCACAGGTGAAGGATTGTAACTTGTCATACTAGACAGAGCAAAAGAAACAGGAGCCAGGTAGAGGGAAAAAAAGATGATATTTTGGAGTTCTGCACTCAGATATGCCATGATTTCACATATAAGTTAATGCGAATCACATGATTCTTGTAACATTTCTCCCATCAGGTAAACAGAAATGCCACTTACAATCTCTAGTACAGATTATTACTAAGCAAGTTTAACAGTTAAACCTACATAAATGTTTACTACTGATTTATTACACAGCTAATGATAATTAATGATGGTAATTATTAAATATAGACTGATATTAGCATTTTGAGCAACATCTAAACTTTCCAAATTATCATCAGTTTATAATTCTAAAAATAATAGCAATTAATCATTATTATGGTTAAATGATAATACTTTATAATATATTATTATATGTTTTCAACAAATAAAAGAAGCACTCGTCTATTATGGTGAAGATAATAACACTAATAATGGCAGAGTCATGATTGCTAATCATTTCCCATTACTGCTATTAAAATATACAAATCACTCAGTATCACAAAAAATCTGCAAAATAAAAACCTAGTGAAGGCAAATGATAAAATAAGCCATCTATAGTCACCAACCCTACCAACTCAAGAATCTGGGCCCTGGTCACAACAGTGGCTGCCCATCAGAAAAGACTGGGGACTTTTCAAAAAATCCCAAAGCCCACTCCACTACCCAGAAAATGTGATTTAACCAGTCTGGGGTGTGTCTGATTTTGTGAAAGTTCTCTAAGTCTAATGTGCATCCAGAGTTGAGAGGCGCTGCTCCGGGTGTCTGATTTTTATGCTTGAGAATAAAGACATAGTTGGTCCTAGGGGCAAAATTGAATTGGGAAACCCACTTGCCCAGCCTTTGTCAATCAGTGCTGTGTGTAGCACAGGAAAGACTTGTTAGTTTTCGTTGTCAGGGAATTTTCTTCATAGAAAAGGGCATTAACATACCAAATTACAGTATTTACATATTTCATGTATTTTTCCCAACTGCGTTCCCATAGCAACTAAATCCATTTGCTCCCTACTTTCTTCTGAGTTATTTTCCATCATGAGCCATGCTTTATTAGTGAGGCAAGCAGTTTGTCCTCTGAAATGACTGTTTTGCTGTTTACTATTTCTTTGCCAGGGAACGCAACTGTTGTGTCTTCCTTACTCCTGCACTCCCTGAATTTGATAAAGCCGGCTTCGCTCATTTGGGCAGAGATAGTGTCCCCGACTACTTTCCTCAGTCTGGAACAGCCCCTGTTTTTTTCCAATGAGCTGACCAAAACCAAAAAGCAAAAAAAGTTCCCTCAAGGGACCTGTGACTGGGAAAGTATGCAAGGAAGGGAATTGCTTAAATCCCAAACAGTGACTAGTTCACCTAAATCAACAGTGGATAAAGGATAGCCCAGCTCTCGGGGACCTCTCTAGGCTTATCAGGCAGGGTCTGTGGTTAGACATCACAGCTTTGGAGACAGTCACCCACCAGCAAGCAGGAAGAAAGTCAGTCCCACTGCAGCTTAGGGCCCAAAGGAGACCTAGGACACTGAGGTTTCTTTGTGATTTCACCCAGCCGACTTGGCAGACGTCAGGGCTTGTTTGTTTGTTTGAAACTATGGCATTTCACTTGCTAATGAGGCTCTGCCTTGCAAGGGGACAGGGATGCCAACGAATGCTGCAGGAGGAGGCAGCGGGCCCAGTGCTTCGGGGCAGCTCTCCCTGTGGCCGCCTGACGCCAGGACGGACCGGGGCCGCCAGGGCCAGAGGAGGGAGAAGCGGCACCAGAGACAAGCGATGCTTCAGAATCATCTGCTCCCAGTTGCTGACTCAGATGCCTCCTTCTGTGCCAGCAGCACTAATGAAGAGGACTTGCTTCCTCCTCTCTCTCAGGCTCCAAATAAAAGCCAGAGCGATGGTGCAGTGGCTCCCGGGCCAGGGGGCAAGCGATCTAGGCAGTAGCTCAGAATGCAGTAACAGAAACCACACACAGCGAGAGTGTTCCTCCCATCTGCAGGATCCGGTGCAACTGACACAGGTACATCTGTGGCATTGCTTGCTGCTGGGTTCTGGGGGTCACAGTGACGTCCTTCAGTACTCTTCCACCAAATAGCATTTATTCAAGAACAACTTCCTCTATCAGTTAGGGTTCCAGCAGGAAACAGATGGCACTCTCAAATTGGATTATTGGAGGAGAGTTTAATCAAGGGACTATTTACAAAGGTATGGGCAGGATATAGGCAAGACCGTAAGAGATGGTGGATTACCTCAGAGCTAGCAACAGCAGGGCACTGTACCTCCCCTCGGCCTAAACAGCGGAGTCCAGAGACAAAGCCGTGTGTAGTGATGGGACTGAGACCTTCAGTTGTGGGAGATAGCCAGCACACCACGACCACGCAGGGAGGAAGCCAGGAAATAAATACCTGGACCTCATTCTCCTCCCTCCCTTCCATCTGCTGCCAGTGCCTCCCGTGGCCAAAGTCGTCCAGAAACTGAGGGCCTGGGAGCCCTGACTGCTGCAGCCCATACAGGTCAGCCTCCTGGGGCACAAAACAAGATGGAGAAGCGGGGATCGAGGAGGGTGGTTAAAGACATCAAGCACCCTCTCTTACACACTAGGGCAAGCGAGATACCTCATTACCAAGGATATATTTGTTCTGCCACTGCCAGAGCCCTCCCAAATGCAGCGAATTCTGAGATAATAGTGTCCGGGGGTTGGAAGATAACATCGAGAGCTTGCAATATGTTTAACCACAGAGAAGGCAAGTGGAAGCCCAGCCTCCTCAAGGGCAGAGAGGTGATACTGAGAACACAGATAAGCATCCCAGCCCTGATTCAATGATACATCCCAGCCATGGATCACACTGTTGCTCTCCTGCTCAAAAGGAAAATCAGGAGCACCACGATATGCTCACTTCACGTGGAACATTTTGCCTGGTTACCTATTTGCACAGGCAGGTGGAAAAGGAAGTCTCCATTATTCTGCAGCTTGGCATCATTTGTGCTGAGGATGTGCAGAATTAGAAATAGAATACTGGCCAGGTGTGGTGGTTCACACCTGTAATGCCAAAGCTTAGGAAGGCCAAGGCATGAACATCAGTTGGGGCCAGGAGTTCAAGACCAGCCTGGTCAACATAGTGAGACCCTATCTCTAGGAAAGTAAAAAAAGTAGCTGGGTATGATGGTGCCCTGCTGTAGTCATATTTACTCAAGAGGCTGAGGCAGGAGAATTGCATGAGCCCAGAGGTTCAAGGTCACAGTGAGCCATGATCATGCCACGGCACTCCAGCCTGAGCAGCAGAGCAAGAATCTGTTTTACAAAAAATGCTTTAAGAATCTGACCAGATATACTTGGTTATCAAAAGTTCTGTGTTGAGGAAAATCAGCAGGATTGGTTTCCACTCTGATGGAGCTGGGAGAAAAGCAGATATTTGAAATGAATGTACAGAAGGCTAGGTGAGATAATAGCAAGAAGCTCTTTTGCTACCTTTACAGGGTGGTGGAAGTGGAGAGGCAATCCCAATTATAACATCTATCCTACCTGATTTAGGAGACTCTGTCACACATTCTATATTTTGGCATCTGCTTATAAGGAACCTGAAGAGTAAGTGCTATGTACAACTCAAAAAAAGATGGTCTGACCAAATATTTATGGTGATGGTGGGAAGTATCACAGATTTTTTTAATTCAAGTTTATATGCAAACTTGATGGATCATTCTCTACTGCAATTTATTCATAAAATTTCAAGATTTCACATTCTAGATTCTAAACCCAGCACAAAGATTTATGCTTATATCAGTTCAACTCTAGAATTGTTCCATTTTAAGGTTATTAAAAAGAAAACAACATTTACCAAACTGCTGAAAAGAAGACAACTGAAGTGGCAGCATTAATTTAATATCTCTGTGCTTTGCACTGTCTTTATTCAGTATATTAAACTTTCTAATTGTTTGCCTAATAAGGCACCCCATGCATTCTCTTTGTAGTCTATAGCTATGGTGATCATGCAAATATTTTCCCAAATAGATATTAAGTATTTTCCCAAGTAAGTATTATAACTTACCACCTTGACACATGCGAACCTGGAAAACATATGGTCACTATGGTTATGATACACATAGTGGCACACTATGGGTAACTGCATCCACAATAATAGCCAAAAATAGTCTCTCAAAAGCCTTTCTTTCACCCATGAACCTGTTCTCCATGAAACTTGATTCTTGTGATTATAGTGGTTCAGAGTAAATTTAGACAAATGGAGGCATTTGTCCTTTCTCTTGCACTTTCACCCTTTTGCCTCCCCACATCCAACAACCACCCCCTTCAGCCACACAAACAACATACTGAGCATGCAGAAGACAAGCCAGTACGCTCTACTCTGCTCTTGAGCCATGGAATTTCTCCACTGTGCTCATTGTATACAAGCAACAGTATTATTTTCAGAATGATACAATACTTCACCCAGACAGCTGAGACCACAATTGCTTAGAAAAGCCCTTCAGTTTCCTATCTTTCATCTGTTCTCTACAATAATTGATGTGCAGGTCTTCAGAGTTATAGTCTCCTTCTAAGACCCAAATTAGTAATAGGGGGCACTTGGAGAGCTCCCTGTTGTCTCTCGTGGCTGTAGAGCAGGTTTCAGGAAGGAAAAATAAGACTGGCCCCAACTGAGGGGGAGAGAATCAATCATGCTCCATCCTCTGGATTTGTGGTTGATTCAAAGCCAAGAATTTTTTAACTTTCCCCTATAGAAAATAGGGAGCTATTACAATTTTGTAAGCAGGGATGTGAATTAATCAATAATAACTTTGTTGACAATGTAAATGATGAAATGGGAGGAGTAGAGAGATAAAACTGCAGTAAAGACATCAGATAACAGGACTTTAGCTCAGGCCACTAAAGCAGTGGTAGTAGTGAAGACAGAAATAGAAACTATCTAAAAAGAAAGCCTTTCAACATAGTCAAATGCTACGGAGAAGTTCAAGAGAATAAAGGATGAATAAGATTTCTTTGAATGTGGCTGTTTGTCTTTGTGGTTGCTATTACGAAAGCTCCAAGGACATAACCCCTTTTCTCAGAAAACCTTCACTCTAATTGAGGGGCCCAAAATGTCACTGAAAAGTTAAAGTATCTAGAACACAGTTTATGCCCATGAAATGTTTGTTAAGTGACTAGGAAGGTATTCTTCCAACTTTTCCTTCCCACCTTTTGTTTCTTCTCTTGTTTACTTCCTAGAGACCTGATTTTTCCCAAATGTTAAAAGGTTACCACAAAAACAGTATTTTTGTTTATAAGTTCCTAATTTAAAGTTATTTTTCTTTCTTTGAGCTAATTCTGACCTCACTTACCATGTTAAGTCGTGGGTTTGATTGTATTTCTTAAAAAGACCATTCCACTATAGAAAAGAGGATGAACTAGAAGCAAAAGGACAAGGTGAGAGGGATTCTTGTTTCTGGTCATTCAAGATGGCATCTCATCTTTCAGGTGCCAAAGGATGAATATTATTCCTCACAAGTAAATTTGAACTCCACTGGATCAAAAACACAAATATGCAACTACAAACAAAATCCTTTCCCCAAAACACAAGGCTTAGAACCAGGCAGACAGCTTAATTCTTAGAAGGACAGGGTTCCTCAAAGGTGATCCCAAGGCTGCCGCAGGAGGAGATAATAAAGCTCAACACATGCTCTGGCTTAAACAATTTGCAATTAAGTTCAAAATTCATAGGTGCTCAGGGTGCGAAGACATAAACCTCGGTATTGATTCTGGAGAACACACAAGAACAACGAAAAAAGAAACAAATCCTTTGTGATATTTATGAAGTAACTCTCCAATCTCATAAAATCCTCTCACTTCTGTTTTCTGCTATGAGCTTCATTTCACTAAAATACACCCCCCAACCACTTTGTGGACATGTTTTACATGTCAACAAAAGAGCAAATAGTAACTAGAGTAGACAAAGAGACATTTATCTCAGACTTACAGGTTTATATATAGTGTGGCCAGACATTCTTTTCTTTAGTTTGCCCTTTGCACTTGCATTCTCTAGATGGTGTGTCTAATTGCTATGTTGTATGCTCAAGTGCCTCTGAACACAATATATTACCTTCTGTTGAAACCCACGTGGTTCTCTCCCTGGTTTTTTGGTTGTCTTCCCATCCTCTATGACTAGTATAGTGGTGGGGTTTGCTTTAATTCCAATCGGCTACATACCCTGAATTCCATCCAGAGCACTTATTCGCCGGCTTTTTGGCATCTTCCCATGTGCGTCTGCATTCCTGTAAGGGTAACATCTTCATCCTTTCCATTTCCCCTCTTTTCCATTTCCTATGGTTTTCTCTGTTTCTGTTCTTTGGCCAACCCTCCCTGCAGCTACATGTGTTTTTGAATCTTCTCTGTGTTTTTAAATTATCTTGGCATTCTTAGCCTTTGGGCTTTCAAGACTTACTCAAACTCTCTCATCTTTTCCTCTGCCGCCTTTCCAATTATTTCTGGGTCTCATTTTGTATGGCCTACCCATAGCTTCTTTTTAAAGTAAAATTTACTTTGTAGGCAGTGAAATGCTTTACTAGGGTAGACGGTTTCTGTAACCTCTCCTTGCAAGACAAACTTCAAAGTCTTTTGAGATGAGTGATTCACATAGCCATTCTGCTTCCAGTCTCACTTGTTCAGAGTTCTAGCTTCTCTTCTGCTATTCCTCTGTTAGAAAATGTCCCAGGATTGGGAAACATGCTAAGAGTGAGATGGTGCCAATGGCAAATAACTTTCATGTCTTCTAATGTCCTACATAATCTCATCATCCTTCCCCAAAGGATTTTCTAAATTTGTACTAGGCACAGACACACACCACACAGATTCACATTAGAAACTTGTTAATGAAAATTAACCAGTAATTATCCTACAATCCATGTGGCTCTCACTGTCTTCCTATTAGACTTGCTGGTCATTAGTCAGTTATGTGAGTTCAGCTATTCAGGATTCATCTTCCTTCTCCCCTCTGTGGACTGACACATCTTAATGAAGGGCCTTATTTAGAAGGGACAGTTGACACATTTCTATGAGTACAATATAAGATCATATTTATTTTTAGTCCAAAACACAATTTTTAAGTGCCACAAAAAGCAGATGTATGGATCATTCTGCCTAACGCTCTGCTTATGGTAGTGAACTATGGCCATGTTCTAGGATATTCCTACTTTAAAAAGGGACTATAAGAAAATTCATTGTAAGATGCCCATTTGGATTTATGCATTAAATTGCCTTCCCTCCCATAGTCCCTCTGAAATGGCCAAAATATTAAAATGGGAAAGAAAACACTCACATCAGCCCATGGAAACTGAGAAATTTATACAAATAGTCCAAAAGCAGAAAGGAAGTTTTTCAAGATATAGCATAGGTGGCCTGGATTTAAATACCAATACTGAATTATGGTTAATACTCTGAGAGAATAATGGTGTTTGTCTTATGCTAGGATATACATGCTAAATTATTTAGGAGTGAAGTGTCATGATATCAACATATTCTCAAATAGTTCAGGGTGAAAGTAGATGTAGGTAGAGAGAGATAAGCCAAGTAGAGCCAAATGTTGATTTTTGAAACTTGAGGTGAGTATGTGGATGTTTGATACACTACTCATTCTACTTTTCTTCATACTTGAAATTTTTCATAGCTAAAATTTGGATAAAAAACTGAAGGAAGTACTGACATTCCTGTGACTCAATCCATGCCAAAGGAAGGCTACTCTGGCAATACATAGGCATTCTCTATCATGAAAACTAGCACCCTCTCTTCCCAAATAAATAAACAAACAAATTCAGGGAGTCTGAAAGTTTGGAGAAGGAAATACCACAAATATGAAGACCTGGATCAAATGAGGAATGGGTAATGAAAAGAAAAAAAATCAGTTTTCCATTCTACTTTCACATATATGTTAAATATGAAAGATAATGAAGCAATGTATATAGAATTTTTAGGATAAGTTAAACATTGAAGTCCACAATTATATAAGCAGCTAATCAAACATACAAGAACTCAGAAAGAAAATTAATCACATGGGTCTTTTGACAAAATTATTTGGAAGAATATTCCAGCATGCTAGGAAATAAATTCATAAACAGAACTCAAATATAGGCATGTACCAATATAAAAATTGCGACAGTGGACAATGAAACCAATTCTATTAATTTATCATTAATGTCTACATAACCAATTTGTGAAAGATTTTGAGACTTAATAGAAATGCTAAAAAGTATTATTTTAGAAATATTTGTTAATGTATAAAAGAAGTTAATAAAAATAATCTGGATTTAAAGGGTTTAATATAGTCAAATGCTGTGGAGAAATTAAAGAGAATAAAGGATTAATAAGATTTCTTTGAATTTGGCTATTTGGATCTAAAGAGTTGGTGGGTGAAAGCAAGAAGGAATGAAGATGTAATAAATCATTCATTTTACATGGCACTGAGATTATTTCATTCTTGGTAGACAAACGTGAGTTTATACTCTTTAAATAATTAAGAATAACCACTGGGAGACTAAAAATAAGTAACTTTCAGATAGCATATAGGAGCAGGGCAGAAAAAAAGACCAGGGTTAGGCAGAACAATGTTGGGGAAAAAGAAAGAGAGTGGGAAAGAAAAAAGTTGAAAAAGTATATAAAATAAAGTGACAGAAATAAGACTAATAACTGTGAGTGGGATAAAATTCACTCATAAAGACACATTGGATCAACAATCAAAATTCAACTATATACTGTTCATAAGGCACACATTTGAAGCAAAATGATATGAAATAGTTAAAAAAAAAAAAGAGAGAGATGAGCAAGGATATGCCAGGGAAATGCAAACAAAACAAGAATAATATTAATGAACAAACAGCATTGAAGCCAACAAAAAATATTAAATTAGACAAATTTGTCAAACAGAAAAAAGTAAAATCTACAATGAATATATAAAAGCTAAGTATAGCACTGAAGTATTTTTAAAACTATTAAAAATGCAAGAGAAAATTAAGATATTAACATAGAAGATTACATGTTCCATTGGAAGATCAAATAGTCAAAAGTAAATAAGAATATTTTTAAATTAAATAATACAATTATAATACCAGAAATTTAAAACAAAATAATAGACCAAAAAAATCAAAATACTTAGAAATTAAAAAGTACTCTTCTAAACTCTTCGGTCAGCAAAATAGTATAGATTCTAAAGAAAATACTATTAGTACCACATTATATTTTCCCTGGTTTACATGATGTTTAGCCAAAGATAAACTGAGTAGAAAATCTATAACATAAATATTTTCTTATTAAGCAATAAACAGTAAAAACTAAGCATTAAAAATTAAGACATGAAAAACTTATTATTATATAGAACTCTAAGCTATCTAATTTGAAATATTTTTTAAATTAACCTTTTTTACTAGAAAAAAATAAAATAAAATTCACTTAAGTTTTCAACCCTTTTTTCTTTCTTTCTTTCTTTCTTTCTTTTTTTTTTTTTTTTTTTGAGACAGAGTCCCACTCTGTTGAGGGAGTGGAGTCCAGTGGTACTATCTCAGCTCTCTGCAACCTCCACCTCCCAGGTTCAGGTATTTCTTATGCCTCAGCCTCCCAAGTAGCTGTGATTACAGGCGTGCACCACCATACCCAGCTAATTTTTGTATTTTGAGTAGAGACGGGTTTTGCCATATTGCCCAGGCTGGTCTCTAACCCCTGGCTTCAAGGAATCTGCCCACCTTGGCCTCCCAAAGCGCTGTGATTACAAGAGTGAGCCATTGTGTCTGGCAATTACTAATATTATACCTAAAAATATAACCATGAAGTCATCCTCATTAGAATGAGAAACAAGATAGGCATACACCTAATATTTAGTATCATTCTAGAAATGTGTGACAATTAAAATGTACACAGCAACAAGAGTATCGGTATTGAAAAAGAAGAGGCAAAATTATCATTATTTCTTGATAATTTGATTGGTTAAACTGGAAAACCTAAGAGAAACAACTGAAAAACAGCTAGAATCAGTAAGAAAGTTTGTCAGGGAGGCCATTTAAAACAATAAAATATTTTAAAAGCAATAATTTTCTTATATACCCTAAATAAACAGCTAGAATAATGGAAGAAAACCATTCACCATAGGAGTAAAAAGTAATGATAATAATGCTGTGGACCTAATAATCAAGTTAATAAGAAATATGCAGAACAAATATTCATAAAATAAGAAAATTTTAATGAAATACATGAAGACTTGAAGAATGAAAAGATATACCGTTTCTAGATAAAATCACTGCATATTGTAAAGATTTCCTCCAAATTAATCTGTAAACTTAATGTAATTACACTTAAGATCCAATGGGACATTTTTAAGTTGAGAAAAGTATTATAAACATAGGAGATAAACATACAGGAAAACCCAGAATTCTTTTAGCAAAATGAAATTGATTAAGGAAATTATAGCACATCAGTACAAAGCAACACATAACAGTCATTTAAAATGTTTGTGTAGCTCTAAATTTATTGACATGGAAATAATATCACAAAATATCAGGTTGAAAAAGAAAATTGCAACTTTGCTTATCTTAGTTTTAGCCCATTTGGATAAGTTAAATATATAAACAACAACAAAAAAAAAATAAAGTCTTCAAGATATATACCAAAATATCAACAGTTATTTTTAAGAAACTATAGATTTTTTCAACTTTTTAAAATTTTGCCTATATAATTTTTCTAATTTTCCTACAATTAATATATATTATTATTCTGATTTAAAACAAAAATTATGGCCTATTTCTTACACATGCCCACTACAAGTCTTACACCCTTGAGTTTATCTAAGCCCTTCTTAAATTCTACCATATTTTGACCTATTCTTAGAATAATAAGTAAAGCCACATTTTTCTTTTGTCTTCAAACTACCTTCAGTATGTATTCTTTGCTCTTATTTTTCTGAGTTGTTTTTTACTAGGAAAATATTCTCACCTGATTCATTTCCTTCATGATACTGTAAATTTTTTATCACATCCTACTCCACCTTCATCCTTCCAGATTGAGAGCATTAAGTAGTCAGCTCGTGCTCATAAAGAAGCACTCATTTGCTCCATCTCTATTTTTACTACATCATTAAAATGACCACATGGCCAGAATTGTGCAGTATATTCCCAATTTATTTTTCCCTAACTTCCACTGTGTAAGAGTTATTCTCCCAAATGTAAAATATCATCTTCAATATTATTTATAACAACATTCATTGAGTCAAATGTGTCTGTGTATTACTTCTCCACCGTCCACTGGGAGAGCAGAATCTCTCTTAGGTCAATTTCAGTGACAACATCTATAATACTATAGCTTTTTACCTCCCAAATAGACATAGATTTGTCTAGACTGCACAGATGAATTTGCATTCACATTCACAAGGAAGGCCTTTCATGAATCAATAAGTGTTATCCTCATGTCATTTTTCTTGCTGTCAAAATGCCACAGTAAAGGAAAAAAGGTCCCAGCTCAGCCTGTGTAAACTGTTAGTTTTAGGCTCTTCCCAAATTACTCTGTGTGCACTCCCAAATTACTCTGTGCAGGCACATGTGTGCACTCACAGAATTAGGCTCTTCCCAAATTACTCTGTGTGCACTCCCAAATTACTCTGTGTGCAATTCCCAAATTACTGTGTGCAGGCACATGTGTGCACTCACAGAATGTCTGAAATGGTCTGATTAAATGTGCAGCACCACCAGGAAGAAACGGAAAATCTACTGTTTAAATTTGGATAAAAGAGACTGGGAGTGGGAAGAGAAAAAGGTAAGACCAGGTAGTGGACAAACATGGAGAGCTGAGGAAAGGAATAGAGGCCAGGATTCACCTGCTCATCAAGTCAATATAACAGTGCCTGTGCGGAGAAGGTCAGCTACGCAGCGGCGAGCCATTCTGATGATCATTATGAGGCTGCTTACATGGACCATTTATATGTTCACTCTCTTGCGTCCACCATTTATTGTCACACAGAAAGGGAATGTTGATATCACACTTCCCCTTCATTTCTTCTCACCCAAACTGTCAAACCCTCCCAGTACAGTGCCTTTCCTTTCCACTTCATCTTACACATTGGTGTCAGAGTGATATGTTTAAAGAAAGTTCTTAGGTTGTCACTTCTCTGGTTAAAAAAAAGAAAAGAAAAAAGAAAGCCGTCACTTGATCCCTATTGCTTCCTATGAAAACCTTTCAGAATAGAGGAAAATTCCATCATGTGGAATTTGAAGTCCCCCTAAGCGAAGCACAGCCTCCTTTCCAAAATGCACATTATCCCAGCTCCTAAATTCTTCCCTCCCCAGTGAAGCTCTCCCATTTGCCTTTCCTGGCCATTCTTTCTCTATGGATTCTCTGGCTTCTACTTCTACGCGTCCAAATATCACCCATTTTTAAGACCCTCCTCAATTGCCCCAGCTGGGGACTACATCATTACCTTCCTCCTCTTTTCGTTTCTATTCTCCAAGGACTTTTGGTGAATCTCAATAAATCCCTTAGCACAATAATAAAACAACGAGCACATGAAGAGAACCCACTAAATCCTGGGTAGGGTGCTGAGCACTTGAAATAGGAGATCCTTTGGTTGTAAGAAATAGAAACTTTCTGGAAACAAGGGAAATGGATTTTATTATTAAAACTCAAGGAACCCTGGGCAAAATGTATAATCAGGAAATCAAGGAAGCACTATCTTCTCTCTCTTTGTCCCTTTTGCTCCTTTGCTGTCTTCCAGCAGTGTCTCTTCCTTGTTGCTGGACAGTACCGTGGAGACATTGTGAAGACACACCCTCCCTTCCTCCACCAGCCACTACAAAACCACAGAAGTCACTCAACCTCAATCCATGAATGTTGAGTGGATATTCTTTATATGTGCAGATTATTATGTGTAAAAATGATTACTAGCAAAATAACAACAGAAGATTATTTGTAGGTAAATATACCCTATTTAATCAAGTCTAAGACACCACCAATTGTGAGATACATCTCTATTTTAGGTACCATCAAGAAACAAAAAAAGAATTCCCCCTTTCATAATGGTTAAGAAGCTGTTGATTGTAAGAGATATCTTTATTTTTAGAGATGTTAAAATGTAAAACAATGTGATTTTTTGTGCATTTCCCATTCATTTAACTATATTTTGCAGGTCTCCCCAATTTTCCCCCTATCAAACATGCAGATAACCCATCATTCTCCAATTTCTTTTCATCTCTAGCTGTTTTGTCTTGATCAACTGTATTTTTTTTTTATTGCTATATAATAGTTGTACGTATTTTGGGTACATGTGACATTTTGATACAATGTATAATGATCAAGTCAGGGTAACCAGGATATCCATTGCCACAAACATTTATTTTTCTTTGTGTTGAGAGCATTACAATTCTTCCCAAATACTAGAACTTATCCCTTCCATTTAACTGCGTTTTTGTACTACTTAACCAACTTCTCTGCATCCCCTTCCACAATGTGATTCTTGAAGAAATGTTATGTGTTAAAAACAAATTCTAAACTTGCCTTTGTACTGTACCTAAGATCGTAAAAGGAGAGGTTGTTTAAACCATTTTCCAAGGAGAAGCCCAAAATGACCAGCTTATTACTACATAGAACCCCAAATGGACCCAGCAGGGAGGGCTCCTACCAGAAGCTATCAGTAGCTACATTAATTTACCTCAAAGACGGTAACAATGACAGTATATCAGTCATTAAAAGCCTTTTGGGTCAGACCACATAGACTACCCAGATAAGAACTGCAAAGAGCTGGTCATAGGTTTTTGGTCCTGAAGCAAAAGAAAAATTCCTCACTGTCTACTCCCTATTCCTCTGAGCCAGCTCAGTTCAGGAGTCCAGATGTTCAGGCAAAGGGTGACTCTCAGCCTTATCACCGAGATGAGTATTTTCACTCTGCACTGCTCTCCCTTCCCTAGGGTGACTAACGTGGAGGGTCTGGAATGGCAACTACTACTACCCAGCTCAGATTCTGCTCACTGCTTTTATGATGGCCAAAAAGTGGGCTGCTGTCAGGGCAGCTATGATCTAAGGCCCAAGAGGACAGCACACAGAACTCTCCATGGAGTCCAGCTGCCTGAAAATCTTTATTCTTCCTCAACATTGCCTCTAAGATCTGTTCCCACCGTTGAATATACCTGTGGCTCCTCCATAGTGACTCCTGCATACTACTCTGCCATGTGAGTGCACAACGTAGTCACCTATCTTCCTATCAATAACATTTGGCTTACTTTCTTTTTTCTCCTTTCTCATCAAGAGAGACTGTAAATCATTATAAATGTCTGCAAAGTATATGCGCAAATGTTTTTCCAGAGCATATACCTAGACATGGAATTGCAAAATCTTAGGCTCCATTCATATTCAGCTTTAAAATGCCAGATTATTTAACCAAAGTGCTTTTCTTAATTTACATTTCTATAGAAGATATATGAGTTCCCATTACTTCAGATCTCACCAACAACTTAAGATAGTCAGAATTCTTAATTTCTTTGTCCATCTAGTGGAATGAAGGAGACAACATAGGTATATTATTTATAAAGTTCAAAAAACTGCTCAAAAATAAATTGTTGGCTGAGGCGGGCGGATCGCAAGGTCAAGAGATCGAGACCATCCTGGCCAATACGGTGAAACCCCGTCTCTACTAAAAAAATACAAAAATTAGCTGGTCGTGGTAGCGCACGCCTATAGTCCCAGCTACTCGGGAGGTTGAGGCAGGAAAACTGCTTGAACTCGGGATGCAGAGGTTGCAGTGAGCCGAGATCGCGCCACTGTGCTCCAGCCTGGCGCCTGGTGATGGAGCGAGACTGTCTCAAATAAATAAATAAATTGTTTAGGTATATCTATACTTGTGATACAAAATGATAAACACAAAATTCAGGATAGTAATTACCTCTAAAAAGAGGTCAAGGAATGGAGCTATGTTTATACATACACATTTACATATATATTGATCTTATTTCAAATATTACGTAATAAAATAATATTTTTTAATTGCTTTATTCTCTGTTCCCACAACACTGAAACAATGGCTGCAGGAACCCTTAAAATTACTTTTTTTTTCTTTTTTTTTTTTTTTGAAATGGAGTCTCTCTCTGTCACCAGAATGGAGTACAGTGGTGCAATGTCGATTCACTGCAACCTCCACCTCCCAGGTTCAAGCGATTCTCCTGCCTCAGCCTCCCAAGTAGCTGGGACTACAGGCACACACCACCACACCTGGCTAATTTTTGTATTTTCAGTAGAGACAGGGTTTCACCTTGTTGGCCAGGATGGTCTCAATCTCTTGACCTTGTGATCCACCCACCTTGGCCTCCCAAAGTGCTGGGATTACAGGTATAAGCCACCTCACCCAGCCGAAATTACATTCTTAAAGCCTCATCATAAAAAAAAAAATGTTCTTCCCTTCTAGCTCCAGATAGAAAAAAATAAAATCTCTAGGAAGGAAACTGATTGGCCCAGATTAGATTCTATGTCCATCTCTGAACCAATCACTGTGGACAGAGATAGTAAAAACTAACCGACATATCTTGGGTCCACTTCTGTGGTCAGAGGGTTAGAATCTGTTGCCATAAAGTGTGAGATGGCAAGGAGGGGTGTGATTGATAGGGCCAAGCATGACAAAATCTTACGAAGTATCAACATCATCATCTTCTAAAGGTCATGAAATGCTAGATGGCAGGGCTGGATTCAAACCCAGATCTGCAAGACTCCAAAGCCTAGGCACTAATCACTTCAGTTCCAGCTCCTGCTGGAAAATACTGAGTTTTCTTTAGTGTTATGCCAGGATTTCCTTAAAGGCTGGGATCCTGTCTTATTTATCTGCTTCCTTCCACCTGGTACTTTTTGGTGTCTTGTAGAATTAATTAAATCTCCAAACCACAGATTGCTTACTCGAACATATTCTTATATCAACGTGGATGTGACCATGTCTGAGACCAGCTGTGTGGGTCTTGTGCTCACAAGAGAACAGATGGGGATTTGAAGAGTGGGAAGGGGTGGAACATTTTAATTTCAAGAACATTTTAGCATCACAAAATTCAAAAGAGAAATAGCAATACTAGAAATTTTATGTTCAAAGTTGCCTGATAATCAAAAGTGACAAAAGTGAGCATGATAAGAGTAGCAAAGCATAGCTAGCATATATTTTTCTTATTGAGAAAATTATGACCTTCCAGATTTGTCATTTCCAGTATGTTTTTTGATCAACTCTTTGAACAGGAAAGTGGGATTTGGTGGGGCCAAAGAAGGGACTTTTCTTTGACTGCATCATTTTAATCATTATTTTGAAAAATTGTATTCATGGGATACCTGCAAATTTCAAAATAAAAAATAATTTAAAATTTACTGCCTAAATATATATTTTAAGTCTGCTGGCAATAATTACCAGTTTTCTATCTCTTCCCACTTTCCCCAGGCATGATGTGAAGATATTGTCCAAGAAATGATCTTTATCTTCATTTGTTTTTACTTGGGTAATGTTAGTTTCTATTTTTTTTCTTCCATAGAATTACATCTTTTCCTGAGACTTGTCTTTTACGACCGTGGTGAAGCCTAAAATAAGACAAACAAACACAAAAACATTTCTTTCAGTGCAGTCTTCTCACTTCTCACTGTTCATTCTGTCTTGCTTTGGAATGCTTCTAGCCTCCTCAGGATTTTGGATGTACATATTTAAACTTTTTATCTTCATTTTAGTCTTTCAACCCTTTTGTTCCCTTCTCTTTTCTTTGTTGCAGAAGAAAATAATGCCTCATTTTAAGTGACTCACCATTGTATTGCTTTCCTGGCTTGCACAGCCATTAAGTTGAACATAGTCTATTAATTTAGAGTTGTATGTTGTGTTGGTTCAGGCTGCTTCTAATTTTGCTAAAGGATCTGTTATGTAGCTGCAATTAATTTATTTTTAAACATTTTCTTTCTTTCCTTCTGTCCTCTTCTCTGTATTATCCAAACTGAGATCTACCAGAGCATTATACTGTGATCCAAATTTTGCCCCATTCCAAATTTCAAAAATCTTTTCCCCTCCCATTAGACTCATTTTGTTTCTAATTATAATCAAACTACCCACAGGCTTGTTTCACGAGAGGCCATAACACTAGTTTTTATTCAAGGGATTTTTGAAGTGAGTTTTCTCCTGCATTTACTAGGAAAAGGGAGAGGGGAAGGGAATATAGAAATAGCAAATAATAATTGTTTCAATCTTGAATTTGAATATTCCCTATTGACTGTGTACACTGCTAGGATTTCTGGGCCCTTATTTAATCCTACTGTTGCTTTTCATTGACTTGTACATACAGTAGGCTCAAAATAAGCAAAGAAGACTCAAGAACCCTGACCCAAGACTTCTCTTCCTTCCCCTAATCCTTTTCCCTTACCTCTCATTAACAAACACTAGGTCCAAATCTACCCTTGTTCTCAGGACAAAAGAAACACTTTCTCCCACCTTCCTCTCCAGTCTAGAAGAGGTAGGCAAAAAAAGAGTATGGTCTAGCTAAACCTGGGACATTTTTTGCCAAGGCATTACTGTCATGTCCCAAAAGTGAGATCTTAGCATACTTAACTCATGGAAAGCCATGGTACAGGGAACAGAGGATAGTTATTTTGTGGGATTAATTAAATCTCCAAACTAGAGATTGCTTATTTGAACATATTCTTCTACCAACATGGATGTGATCACGTGTGAGGCCAGCTGTGTTGGTCTTGTGCTCACACAGAACAGATGGGAATGAGAGCTCCTCCCCTGGAATATCAGAGAGAATGGGACCTTCAGGAGAGTTCATGCTCACCATAGTCTTCTCAGGGCTACGTGTCAGATGTGGGGTTCGTGTGACTACGGCCATGGACAAAATGGCTCTGCCTCCCAATATGAGATCAGTAGCTTGAGAGGTAAAGAACTGAGGCACTGTACCTCTGCCCTAACTGTGAATCCAGTACAATGCCTTCTCTGCTTCAGGTATCAGACTAAGAGAAAATTTGGGATTAAAATCCCCAACAAACTTTTCTCTCATGTCTTGTGGAGACATCAAAGGCCTGTGGAAAAATAGAAACTTGACCTCAGATCAGAGAAAAGTTGGGTCCTAATGAAAGAGCTCTGGCCATGCAGTCCTGGTGCACTGGGAGAGCCCTGACTGGGAAACACATCTGCCTGTCTCACTGGGCACCAGACGTCAGTGGAGCGGATGCATGCAGTCCGTCTCCCAGTCACAAAAGTTTCCACCATCACCCCCACCACGATTCACTGACCCAAGTCTGGAAATCCCAAGTACAGAACCAAACCTCACAGAAAAGCATGAAGACGTCCCTAAGTCTTTTCCAGGCAAAGCTAACACTTCCTGTTGGTTAGAACAGATGCCAAGGAGACCAAGACTTAAGCAACGCATGAAACAGTTCTTCACAAGGAAACATTCCACTCCAGGATCAGAAGCTAACCCTGTAAGCCTAGCCAGCCAAACATTTTGCAACCATGACCATAATGAAGTCAGTTAATTTTCTGTTCAATTTTCTACTGTGTTTGAAGGGATACTGTCACTTTAAATTCTGTGTCAGAAGCAGTCTCTAAAGAAGTTGGTTCCTGGAACAAAGAAGCCAGAGGCTGTAGATGAAAAGCAAAATGGAAAAAGATTACTTCTGAGGAAGAAGAAAAAATATAAGTAGCAAAATCAGAAAGGCCTCCTATGATTACAGCAAGCCAGACACGGGCGTATTCAAATCTCTGTTCTATAGATGCAAAGGAAAATGTATGTGCTTCGTGGCAGGGTCTAAATTCGGAAATGAGAAACTGAATTAAAGAAATACCAAAAACGATTGGTTGCTCTCCCCTCACTGAAAACCATCTCCCTCACCATGAGCTCAGGACATCTTCACACAGATAAAGAAAGCAAGATACAAAAGAGAAACTACCGGGGAGATGAAACCAAGATAAGGAGGGGCGATGGGTTGAGAATAGAAAATGATCTCATTCGCTGTGGATGGGACTGCAAATTGGTACATTTCTGGAAAAGAGTTTGGCAACATAGTTATCAAAATCCTTCAAAATATATATCACCTTTGACTTAGTATCCCTACTCCCAGGCATCTGCCCTAAGAAAATCCTAAGAAAGGTAAGGAAATATGCATGTCACAGAACTATTTATAATGGTGAATAGACATCTACATATACAACAGGAAAATTCACACTATAGAAAATTATGCAGTTACTTAAATCACCACCTTTTAGATTAGTCAATAATCTGAGGACATGCTCATAACATGTTAATGGAAAAGGATAGATACAAAATAAACAAGTAGAATTATCATAGGTTTGTTTTTACCTATTTTTGGAAGGAAATACAATATTAATAGCGGCTATCTCTAGGCAGCAGAATCGCAGTTCATATTACCAATTTGCTGCAATGAACCAGTACTACTTTTGCAATCACCAGGAACTTATTTTAAAAAGAAAATGTCCAGGTTTATGCTATAAATTTTTAGGGGAAGAAAGGGAAGCAGAATATAAAATTCTATTTAAAAAAGGCCTAAAAATATTTAATATATTAATGTTTGTCATTTTTAGTATTATAGATCACTGTATAACTTTTTGCTTTCTACTTTTTGGTATTTTCACTTTTTGGGGGGCGGAGGCAGAGTCTCACTCTGTCGCCCAGGCTGGAGTGCAGTGGCATGATCTCGGCTCACTGCAACCTCTGCCTCCTGGGTTCAAGCGATTATCCTGCCTCAGCCTCCCGAGTAGCTGGGATTACAGGCTCCTGTCACCATACCCAACTAATTTTTGTATTTTTAGTAGAGATAGGGTTTCACCATCTTGGCCAGGCTGGTCTTGAACCCCTGACCTCGTGATTCACCCACCTCAGCCTCCCAAAGTGCTGGGATTACAGATGTGAGCCACCACGCCTGGCAATTTTCACATTTTTTTTAATGAAAATATGCCCCTTTTATACTGAAAGAAATTTTTTAAAGAGAAAAAGAATACAATAAACAAGAGCCTGTAGAGATTCTCATTAAGAAGAACTAAACACCTAAGAAGTATAGAAGGGACTTCGATTTGTCCTTTTATGGAAAGATGTAGTAGGATGAGAGGACCTTTTCATGTTGTTCCCAAAATTGGCTACCAAACCCAAAGCTATAATGATACCACACTTCAAAGAGGGCCAAAAATAAGGCGAGGGGTCACCTCTTAGGAGAGAAGCTGAACTTGCTCAGCCACCCCCTCAAGCCCCACCACCTCTCTCCAGTTTAAACACACAGACGACTATGAGGTATAGGCATTTTAAGGAGAATCTTTGTAATCATGAGTCACTGGTGTAGCCTACGGAAGAGCACCAGAGTCTGCAGTCGTGATGGCCATGAAAATGTGCTCTCAGATCTTCTACTGCAGAGAACATAAGAGCCCAGTGCTGCAGACCACCATCTACCACTGCACTGGAACCAAGTTCATGTTTTCCTTTGGCTGCTCCCAGACCAATGACTGAGTGTAGCAGGGACACGAAGGCAGGTTCATTCCTGATAGCCTTGATGGAACTATGTTAGAACAGCACTGTTGTCTAATACCTTCCTTCTTTTTTCTTCCCTGTCTCCTTCACAGGGGTCAGATCAACATCACAACCTGGTAGCGCTCTTGGCCTCTTCCATCTCCCGCTCCTTCGCCTTCACAAGCATTTTCCCCCAATAAATCCCTTGCACATCTAATCCCATTTTAGTGATTAGAGACACACCTAGAAGTGCTGAGGGGTTCACACTTCTAGAAGTGTCTGGCATCCTTTGAGCAGTGAGCGAAAGGAGACAGGAAAGACCTGGTAGATACATTCTGTTCTGCCCTTAGAGACACAGTGTCTCTAAGGACCTGGACGAGTACAGGAGCACTCCACTCACTAATAGAGAGCCCACGACAGCAGAGAGTTTTCTCTGACGGGCAACCGAAGAGGAAGTCAGATTTGAGCATAATGGGAATGTACACTGAGGAATTTTATTCCCAGCTTCGATGTTATGAATGGGCCTGTGGATAGCCAGTGAGAAGGCCCCTGCCAAGGGAACATGAGAAGCTTCTAGGAGATGACGGCAGCCCCCACTGACAACTAGGAACCAGGAACCTCAGTCCTACAGCTGCAAGGTTGTCCTGCCCATAGCCTGAATGAACTTGGAAGTCGGCTCTTCCAAGATCCTCCATTAAGTGCCCAGTTAGCTAACTCCCTGAGTGTGAGACCCTTAGCAGAGAACCTATTTAAGCCATGCTAGACTTCTGACCTACAGAAACTATGATGTTAGAAATGGGTATTGTTTTAAGCTGATAATGTGTGGTAATTTGTAACACAGCAATAGAAAGCAATACAAAAAGATTTAACAGCATATATTTGATAGCAGTAACTGGAAAGAAGCAAACCACTTGTGCGACCATCAAGTTAAGAATGCTTAATAAACTGATTACAAAAGTTTTATTATTAGCCTTGCCTTGTATTGTTAAATGAATACATTCAAGTGTTTCATAACAAATTATATCAATTATTGTACAATGCAGTGGCTTAAAAACTCAGTCATCTCTTTCCTCGGATTATAACTGTTTAGAACCAACCTGATTATTCCCATTGTGTTATTTTTAAACTACCATGTACATGCTACATACCTAAATTAATGGCATGATATTTGAAGTAATCAACAATTGCCATAGCACTGAATCTGATATCTCTATCAGTATCCCATTATGGCTTGTAATATTATATGGCATTGCTCATTGAAGGCATACCCATTCCATGAGTGGGAAAGCAGGGTTAGTAGCTCCACTGTGACATATAAGGAGCTGAAAAATATTCTTGTCTTAGCCCAGGTTTCCTAGAAAACCGAGCCTCTGAAGTAGAGCTTGTGTGCTAATGCTTTATTAAGGCGTGCAGTCTCAGGACAGTAAGAGTAAGAGGGAAAGGGAAGGGAGGCAAGAAAGGTGGGAAAACGTGTAAGCGTGGTTCATCACTGGGCTGGCCACAGCATCACTAGAAAATGCAGCTGGTTCCTTTCTTATGCAGGACATCTCCAGAGAGATGCCATGTGCTTCTTACAATAGTCCAGAAGACAGAGGGAACAGAATGTATCTGCCAGGTCTTTCCTGTCTCCTTTCTCTCACTGCTCAAAGGATGCCGGACACTTCTAGAAGTGTGAACCTCCCAACACTTCTAGGTGTGTCTGTGTTAGCTGAGCTCTCCAGTCAGCCACTGGGAAGGTCAGATCCCATGCCACTTCCCAACGCTTCTGAGCCTAGGCGTGATGGAAAGGTCCGGGGCGGGGTTGCTGCAGTTCTGCCCAGTGAGCATAGGGAAGCCATGCAAAAGTAGGGTCCTAGCCAGGCGCGGTTGCTCAGGCCTGTAAATCCAGCACTTTGGGAGGCTGAGGCAGGCAGATCACTTGAGATCAGGAGTTCAAGACCAGCCTGAGCAACATGGCGAAACCCTGTCTCTACCAAAAATACAAAAATTAGCCGGGCGTGGTGGTGCGTACCTATAGTCCCAGCTACTTGGGAGACTGAGGTGGGAGGATCACTTGAACCTGGGAAGCCGAGTTTTCAGTGAGCCGAGATCACGCCACTGCACTCCAGCCTCAGTGACAGGGCGAGACTCTGTCTCAGAAAATCAAAGGGGGAAGGGCAGGGTCCTCACCTTGGGGAGGCTGGGACAGCCGATGATAAGAGATGGGGGAAAGGTAGTGGTGAAGACTTCTCTGCTGAGCAACCGCCAGCACCCAGAGGCGGCTGGAGCAAGTAAACCTGGAGAAAAGCAGTAACACGAATCACATAGTTCCATATCTTATGTCATTTACACTGCACTACCCTTCCTCTTATACGAGTATCTTGACAGCTAGGTAACAGAGAATTGACACATCTCCCCCCACCTCCCTGCTCCACTGCTTCTAAGAAACAACTACTTCTTTCTTTCATCATCATCCTTAATTTTGGGTTTTCCATCTGGTTCACATTTCTTCCCAGAAAGCTCCTGATGCCCTTATTTCCAAATCCTTTTCTGTACATGGAGCTATTTCTTTCCCACCAATTTTTGTAATCCATTCTGGAAAATACACCCAAAGCCCCTGGGCTTCTGCCCATTCTGCTTTTCATTATTGCGATTGCAATGTGGTTAGACTAGTAATGTCAAAACCGTGTGTGTGTGTGTGTGTGTGTGTGTGTGTGTGTGTGTGTGTGTGTGCAATGCAGTCTCCTCCAAAGCTGATAAGAATGGACTTAAACACAGACGCAGGTACACACACACTTACACTTTTCCCCTGGGTAATGCAGTTTTTGAACAGAGATAAGATTACATCTCTCGGAAAGGAGAAAAGGTCTTGATCTGAGGAATAAGCCTTCCAATTTTAAAATGGGAAATACTGCAAAACTGGTTGCACTAAGCCCTTATGTTCAGGAGACCAAAACCTTATGATGGGCATGAAAAATTTAAAAATAGTCCATTAATAAAGAAAAACATTTTTCCCACAGATTAATTGGGCTTTGAGTTCTTTATCCAAGGCCTTCTTTTGACATTTCAGGGATTCTTGTATTTAAATTCAAACTCATCAGAAATGGTCTTCGGGTGATCAATCACTTCTTATGGTTTTTCTTCCTTCCTCGCAATGAGTTTTTCTCTTTAGATCTTTGGCTGACTGCTTTGCTACTGTTACCAGGACTGAAGTTCCTACCAGGGTTAAAAGAAAGACCCATGAGTAGCAATGCTGTGTTCTCACATTTTTCATCCAGAGCAGGAAAGGACCATTTATGGATTGATCTTCAATCAGAGAACCATGTCACCCAATCTCCCCGCTCTGCAACTTGCCACAAGATTGATGGTAAATATAATATATATGAAAATGAAGGAGGAAAATGTATGCAAAGCTTCAGTGGTGGTGCAGGAGCTGGAAACGATGTTGTGCAGTACATCATTTCATCGGAATTTCTCATTTTCAGGACATTGACTCTAAAATTACTGCAGTCGTAGTGTTTAATGTTCCTGCATTGAGATCCAGGGTTTAAAAAAAAAAATGATTTGAGGCCAGAAAAGCAAGGCTGACTTATTTGGGCTCATGCTGTAGTGTGACCCAAAAAAAACCACAGGGAAATTTTTAAATGCTATAAACAGAGACACACACATACAGACACACAAAGATGATGGGGAGCAGGGGCCAGGGAGACTCACTGTGAGCTTAATACTCTCTCCAATAGAGCATCAAGCAGGTAGCCAATAAAAGAAGAAACATAATAACAGTAAACTAATGAAGCTTAAGTTCAGTGCCCTGAGAGGGGACCCAGCTATGGTCTAGCAACGTGGTCAATAGTTTTACAAGCTTTTGTAAAATTTAAGCTATTTTAACCAAAATGCTTAAGATTGCTGTCTCTCTCTACTCCAATTTCCCTTCTATATTGGGTGACATTAGATAGGCCATTAGTATTGGGGGGATCCAGCTAACAGAAAGGTGAGTTGAGGATACTTCATTAGGGTTTAGTAGAAAAGTAGGCTATATTTAGGTGGATCTCAGTCAATTCTGATAGTTACGTGATTGACAGCATCCTAACACTGGCCTCTAGGAGCACTCCTCTGGCTCCTAAGTCATGCAGAGGTGCAGGGCAAGAGATCACATCTCAGCGTGAACATGAACTTGAGTGCCCAGCACCAGGAGTATGTTAGGTAGTGGAGGAGAAACCAGAAGACAGCCGGAAGTTAATCATCTGTGGGAAATTCTTCTAATCAGCGGATCCACTGATACAGAGAATTCAGGTTTCACTGATACCTCAAAAAGACATAAGTTTTCTCCTCAATAAAGGCTTTTCCAAATTTGACATCAATCCTAAAAATGTATGTGATATTAACCTAACTTAGAACACTGAAAAAAAAATTATTATAAACTATCAGTAATTTTTTTTAAAACTTCATCAACCATACTAGAACAACTAAGTTATCTCTCTATTTTCTTTCTGAAAAACATTTTATAAAATTGTTGTAATATGAAGGGGCAGTCAAAGATTATGAAGCCACAGAAAGTATTTTTAATGTGTGTAATATTTGTCAGCTTTTTCAAATTTGTAATTGATTGCAACTCTTGTTCTTTCATAATTTATTTAGTATTCATGACTGGTTACATATACTTTCTTATGTTTTCTTCTGGAATATTTATTATCTTACTGTTTACATTTAAATCTTCAGGGCATCTGGAATATATATATATATATATGTATATATATATATATATTTTTTTTTTTTTTTTGAGATAGCCTCGCTCTGTTGCCCAGGCTGGAGTGCAGTGGCACAATCTTGGCTTACTGCAACCTTCACCTCCCAGGTCCAATCGATTCTCATGTCTCAGCCTCCTTAGTGGCTAGGACTACAGACCTGCACCACTGTGCCCAGCCTGGAATTTATATTTGAGTATTTTGTGTCGTAAGTTCCATCTTTATTTTCTTCAAGAAAGATAGTTACACTGGCACTATTTATTAATGATTTATAATGTTACTGTTTATTAATGATATATTTAATAAATATATCATTCATTTCCCACTGCATTGACGTACCACCTTTAACATATAGTTTGGTGGTACCTGTCTGTACATGTTTGTTATCTGGGTATACTGCGTGATGCTGAGGTTTGAGGTACAGTTGATTCTGTCATCCACGCACTGAGCGTGGTGACCAATAGTTAGTTTTTCAATCCTTGCTCCACTCCCTCTCTCCCTGCTCTAGTAATCCTCAGTGTCTATTGTTACCATTGAGATATATTCTATTCTGCTGATCTGTTATTCTGTGCTTATACCACATTAGTTTTTATTATAGTAGCTTTGTTAAATATACTGATATCTAACAATAAAAGTAACTATTTTTTAGATACTTGTATTATTGTTTTGGGATGTTTACTTTTCTATATTAAATTTGAGATTATTTCATCCACTTAAAAATGGCTTGAGATTTTATTGGTATTATACTAAATGTATGTAATAGTTTGGGTTAATTTGACATTTTTATGATATAATGTCTCCCCTTCTAAGAATGTGGTATGACCTTCTAGTTGTTGAGATTTATTTCATGATTTTTCATATAGTTTCTTCACTTTTCTTGCTAAATTTATTTCTAAATATTTTGTAGTTTTATGTCATTATTTTGTATAAAATACTTTTCCTACTTTCATTTCTACATTTTATTGATAGCATGGAAGAAAACTGTCACGTTTTTTAAATTATTATTGATCCAATTATCTTTCAAAAATTATATTCCTATACATTTTTATTAGCATCTCCTGGGTTCTCTGGGAATACTATTATATCATCGGCAAAAAAAGAGATAGTGTCATTTATCTCAATTTTCTGGTACTGAGCACAGTGTCTAATACTGTTCAGGCACACCATAAATGTTTTCAGAATGAACAAATGAATTAATGAATGAACAAACAAGTGAGTCAGAGATTATTCACATGGAGAATCAACTTTCTCACTATTGTAGTTTTCCAACCAATTCCTCATCTTCCTTTTGAATGCCACCCTCATTTCTTTGATTAAAACTGCAGAAGTTTCCAAATCTAGTAAAGTAGATGATGAATAAATATGATGACCAAAGGAAACATGTTCCTGATGAGTGAAAGATCTTCCTGAGTGAATTTGAGGGTGTGTTCTTTGAGTTTCTCTTTTTATTTGAGCTGAGACAGAGTACACAAGGGAGGCTTTTTCTACTCTGGCCAGGAAAGAAGCAACGGGCAGTCACTGCACTTCTGAATGAATTAGAAGACATAAGGAGGACCAGGCGAGGTGGCTCACGCTTGTAATCCCAGCACTTTGGGAGGCCGAGGTGGGCAGGTCACCTGAGGTTGAGAGTTCGAGACCAACCTGACCAAATGGAGAAATGCTGCCTCTACTAAAAATACAAAAATTGGCCAGGTATGGTGGTATATGCCTGTAATTCCAGCTACTCAGGAAGCTGAGGCAGGAGAATCGCTTGAACCCAGGAGGTGGAGGTTTCAGTGAGTCAAGATCATGCCATTGCACTCCAGCCTGGCAACAAGAGCAAGACTCCATCTCAAAAAAAAAAAAGAAGACATAAGGAGGCAAACAGATGCTTTTTTTGTGGATAAAAATAGGGAGCTAAGGCTGAGTGTAGTAGCTCATACCTGTAATCCCAGCATTTTGGGAGGCTGAGGCAGGTGGATCAACTGAGGTCAGGAATTCAAGACCAGGCTGGCCAACATGGTGAAACCCCATCTCTACTAAAAATACAAAAATCAGCTGGGAGTGGTGGCACACATCTGTAATCTCAGCTACTCAGGAGGCTGAGGCAGGAGAATCAGCTTGAACATGGGAGGCAGAGATTGCAGTGAGCCGAGATCATGCCACTGCAGTCCAGCCTGGATGACAGAGTGAGATTCCGTCTCAAAAAAAGAAAAAAAGAAAGAACAAGGAGCTACTCAGAGGTTTGCCAGCCAAATCATTTTGGTGAAGGGTCCAGAAGCACAGATAACAAAAATCAAGACAGCCTGGATAGCTTTCTAAATCTAAGAAGAGAGTTTTTTTTAAAGTCTGTAGGTAGTGATGAGAAAACCAAAGTGATGCCAATTTATGCTAGGTATTCATATTTATTTTAGTCTTGGTCTATATATTACATTCATATTTAAGCCTCACTAATGCTGCATAATTGAACTGAAAACATGTGCTCACCTACCTAATCTCTCTAAGTCAATCATATGTGATAAGAGCCAAGCCACTAGGCCTAAATTCACAACCACTGCCATCCACCTTATGGCAGCTATTAGAGTTTGTAGAGTTGTAGGCATAATTTATTACTGAGGGAATTAGCCATTATGTTGCATACTTGAAATTCCAACTCAACTAAGTGTCAATCTGAGTCATAATAAATAATAAATAGGCCCCAAATGCCAAAAGCTTCTGACTTGGCGTCATAAGAGTATCTCTTAATCCTGGAAGAGGTTTTCCAACAAACCACAATAGCTCCCTGATCTTTTGCAAAATTAAAATACACATATACAAATTTATGAGTGCACACGAAGAATTTTCCACTGTAAGAAACATCTTTGTTTTCAAAACCAGAAAATGATGATCACCAAGCTGGAGAGCATGTTGCAAAGTGCTCCCCATAAATTAGCAGCAAGAACACCACGTACTAAGACAACTAGGAGAAAAGGGTTATGTTCAAGCTATGGAAATAAATCCAAACTCTGGCGCAGATTACAAAGGATGGTTATCTGAAGGATATCCAAACTGTTCTTCTGGGGAAAACAAAATGTTTCTATTAGGGAGTCCCTAATAGGGAAATCACTTGAGAGGCAGCTAGAACACCAACATAGTAATTGGCTAGATAATCCCAAATACTGCACTTGAGCTGACAGCACAAGGCCAAATGAGGAGCAGCAGCTTTCATGCACACACCAGGCTACTAGGGAGGGCTGATGCTTTGAAGCATCTCTTCATGTTTTTAGTTGGTGAAAGGTTTGTAAAGAAAATGTGTCCCTCTAAATAAGCCTAGCCCTGCAAACACACGAGTGCATTGGTAATGTGGCTTTGGTCTTTAATTTGCTTTGGATAGCAGCTGGTACCCCGCTGTTAGGCCTTTGCTCACACGCTGGTCCTGATGGAAGTGCTCTTGCCCTTCCTCTCTGAAGATCTGCATCTTTCTCATCCACTGTGCATCTGCCAGACTTAGAATCACTCTCGTCCCTGGGCCAGGCCGTACTTCAATTCTTTTGATCACAAGATAGGATTTGAAGACATTAAGAGACAGACCCCTCAACGAGTTTCCTGTTACCTTAATTCCCTATTAAAGGCAATGCTAGGAAGAACCTGGGTGTTACCCATATTGTCACACGGCCTCTGCCCAGCAATGAAAATCTTCAATCATCCAAGTGGCCCTGATCCCTGAAGCTGGACTTCTTCACTCAGTGGTTGGAACAGACAATAATGAATTTTTCCCTGCAGCCCAAAACAGGGCCCCTGAAGATGACCAAGAGGGTAGACCCAGCAAGCAGAAGGAGTGCTCTTTACTTTCTCTGAAGCAGAATTAAAAGTTTTGATTAATTGAAACCAATTATAACCTCCCTTAATTTATCTATAGAATGACCATTAAGTCATGTTTGCCTCCAACAATCCTTGTTTATACCTATTGTTCCTGAGTCATTATTTGTAGTTCTCCCTTGCACTCTCAAAGTTGTCCCACTTTGAAAATAAATAATATTGTCAATCCACTTATTTAAGATACCAAGGACAGGTTCCTCCTTGATCCATGCAAGGTAACATATGTATCAACAAGGACAAGCAAGCAGGATGCCAAAGTCAAGGGACTTTAAGCAGAAGGCTGGGGATTTAGAAGCGTTAGTCATTCTCCTTTGGCATAGATATCAAATTTATCTTTCTGTAAAGGGTGTAGCAACTTTGCATACCTTGATGGAGAAAAACAATCATAATCTATTGGTTTCATCTCTTCCATTAAAATGAAAATTTGTTACACAGCTGTGTTGTAGCTTCCCAACAGAGAGCAGATGACCTTCCTGAACTAGCATAATTCAAAAAGGACTTGTTTACAATAGTGTGAATGTAGGGGGACCACAGTGAATAGTGCAGAAACCTGATGCTTAGTGCCAACCAAACTGATATCACTGCAGGTCAAAGCAAGGAGGAGAGGGAAAGCATCTTCCGAATTGGCTTCTGGATAAGAGGAGAGACCCCTCTCATGATACAACTCAAATTTCCCTTCTTTTATAAACCAAACACCACAATCTCAGCCCATGAGGATCCCACCCTAAAGCTCTAGCACAAACTGCACTATGCATCTGGCACTCATACAAATGAACTGTGTCCTCACACCTTTGCACAGTACAGGTTGAGTATCCCTTATCCACTTGGGACCGGAAGTGTTTTACATGTCAGATTTATTTAAATCTTGGGATATTTGCATTATACTTACCAGTTGAGCATCCCAAATCCAAAAATCTGAACCCCAAAATTCTTCAATGAACATTTCATTTGAGCATCATGTCTGCACTCAAAAGTTTCTTATTCTGGAGCATTTCAGCTTTCAGATTTTCAGGTATGGGATGCTCAACCTGTATGGTTTTTTAACAGAGGTCATAAACTCCACGAAGGAAGGTAGAGACCACATTTCTTACCTCTACATCTCAGGCATCACAACACCAGTGTTTCTAAACCATTCGTTTTCTCTCTACAACACATAAAACCAATGACATTTGCATGTACGACATTCCTCAAAGGCATTCACTGGGTTATGCATAATTCTTGCCATGCTCTCTCCTTTATCTCCCACTCAAGAAGGCATAACAGAATGTAGGTGAGTGAGGTCGGGTTATTGTATAGGTAATGTCGAATCTACTCCAACTTTTTGATGTAAATTGTATACAAACTTTATGTTCTGTTACTATTAACTGGTGCCTGGCAACACCGCTCACAACCTCTCCTGCACACTGTGTCATAATGGCACAAACACATAAAGTGCTTGATGGTAAGGAAGGATTCACAAAGTGGCTAGGAAATGTGGAGGAAAAGGCTGCTCTGTCACTGTGGACACAGGCGTAGATCTGTAGAAGAGACCCTGAGACCCAGCATGCTGTTGTTGGATCTCGGAAGATATTCCACTTTTACAGTCCCAGAAGAATGCAGTCAACTTGCCTTACACGCTACCTAGCCCAACTCTGAATTTTACAGATGAAGAAATTGGGATATGCGATCTAACCACGAGCATACAAAGTACTGATCAAAGTGATGATGGAGCCCATAAACTAAGTCAAAGACATTCAAGAAAAAATAACAGCACTACTTTCTTCTTACCTAGAAACTAATCAATTCATTTGTATTTACTGGTTTCAAATACTTTTTGATTGTTACCTTGTCCAAAGTAATGAAACTGTTCTAGGTAATAAGGATACACAGTAAACAAAAACAAAAATGGTCTGTTCTCATTTCTATGGGTCAGGAAAAGCTTTCTGATGTGGTGACATTTGAACCGAGAGGTAAAGGGAGTGAGGGAGTCATGTGTGTCTTTAAGGTAAGAGTGTCCCAGGCAGACAAATGAACCAGAACAGCATGTACTTAGCGTGTTCCAGGTGAGGAGGCCATGGTGGCCAGACTGGAGGGGGAAGAAGGGGAGAGTGACTGGAGGTGAGATCAAAGATATGGAAGGGCTGCCAGATTATGTAGGGTCTTGGGTTTTACACTGGGCAAGATGGGAAATCATTGAACGACTTTCATCAGAGGAGATCCATGACTATATGTTTTTAAAATATCACTCTGGCTAGCATGTGGAGAAGAGACTGGAGGAGCAAGAGGAGAACCAAGTAGGAAACGACTGCACAAATCTATGAGCGACATAGGCAGTTTGGCTGAGGATAATGGGCGTGCGGCAAAGAGTGGTCAGATTCTTAACATGTTGTGAAGTAATAGCTGTCAGTTGAGGACTGATTGGATTTGAGCTATGAGAGGAAGATAAGAGTAACAGATGAGGCCTAGATTTTTGACCTAAGAAACTGAGAGATTGAAGTGGACATTTACCGACAGAGGAGATTGAGGGAAGAGCAGGTTTGGAGAGGAAAGCTAAGAGTCTGGTTGTTTTGCCAGGTTAGATCTGCCTTTTACAAGTCTAAGTGGGATGTCCAGCAGGCAACTGCACACAGAATGTAGAGTTCAGTAGAGAAGCTGGGGCTGTCTACCCAGAGGTGGTATTTTAAGTCATAAGACAAGATATGAGAGCAGACAGAGAAGAGAGTCCAGGACCAAGCTCAAGTTCAAAGACTCAAAGACTGTGTTGCCCTTCCCTTACATCACATTTGCACTATAGCGTAGACTTTCTGCAGATAGTGCCTCTGGTTCTCCTTCGGCATCAGTTGAAGGACGATTTACTGCCTGAATGTCAATGAGCCTCGCCTTCCTATTCAGGGAAGCAGCACTTCCCTTTCCTGCTGTTGACCCTTAGCAAGCAGCCAGTGGCCTTTCACAGATGTGACACCAGCAAAAAGAGTTGTGAAGGGGTGAAATAAACCACCCTGGAGGTGGGGGTGCTGGGAATGCAGGGAGAGAGAACAGGAGTACTGCCACTGTCAGAAGGGACGTAGAAGAGAGAGAGATGCCACCTCGTGGGCCCCTCCCAGACCTCGCTCATGAAGCCATCCCAAAACAGAATGGGCAAGGAGAGAAACAGGCAAACCAAGTGGACAGCAGAACAAGCTTTTGATGAATGGCACATCTGGGTGAGGGTGGGACTCTGACCACAGCCCTGAGTTGCAGTGATTATGTCCTTCAGGATATAAGGAACGATGGCTGGCTATGCGTAGAATCCAGGCTGGGAGTCACAGATACTGTGGAGTTGAATCACTTTTGTGGCCAAGGACAGAGTGATGACAGCAGGTCTTAGCACTCAGCTGAGGCAGGAGCTTGGCACTGGGAAATCTCTTACAGATGATTTGACTTGTCTGAGGCTCAGTTTTCTCTCCACCATGAATTGGGCCTCGTAACTAGACCACCTTTACAGGGAAAGTTTTTCAGAAATAACTTATGGAGAATTATTTTCCAAGTAAAAATAGCAAGCACCACCACATTAAGTTTTAGACAGTTAAAATAGGTAAACTCCCATTGTGTTGAACTCAAGGAACTTGCCAATTATTTTAATGAAGTAAAATAGTTCTAAAATTAACACATTATTAGAAACCAGGTCCAAGATGAGGAATCTGGAAAAGAAAGAATGCCAGCATCTGGCTTCTGCTTAATAAATCCATGCGCTAAAGGAACTCAGCCCAGTAGGAGGAAAAAAAGGCCACGGATGCACAAGCACCTATATTCCCCCTTATCCTCCTTAGGTGCGGGACTTTAATGATACATGGATTTTTTTAAATCAATTATTTGGAACATGAGGTGGCACCAAATTAGATGGCTAGCTCTTCCAGGTGAAAAATAAGAGTTACTGAAAAAGATCTTTTTTTTCTGAGACAGAATCTTGCTGTCACCCAAGCTGGAGTGCAGTGGCACAACCTCAGCTCACTGCAACCTCTGCCTTCCGTGTTTAAACAATTTTCCTGCCACAGCCTCCCAAGTAGCTGGGATGACTGGCACATGCCACCATGCCCAGCTAACTTGAAAAATCACTTCTACTGGAAAACTAACCTAACTAGGAAGAGCTCAGCTATCTTCTCTAACCCACAATACGGGAAACATACAGTCATTTCTTTTACTACTGGAGTGGCTATAATATAGACAGGCATTCCATCAGATTGTTATTGCCCCTAATTGACTGAAGCCAGGCCAACAAAGCTTTGTTTGCAGAGTATAACACAATGACCATGAGCAATAATTTTGGAATCAGATAGAGATGTAGGTCCAGATCCCAGCTCCATAAATTTCCAGCGCTGTGACCTTGGGCAAGTTACTTTGTCTCTCCGATGTCTTGGTTTTCTGTTCTTTAAAATGGAAATTAACCACCAGCTATAAGGGCTGAATAAGCGTACATCACTTAGCACATACCTAATGTGGCTATTAACATTCATATAATGGATTATTTAGAACATGGACTTGACTTTATTGTCTAGAAAGCTTTCCTATAATGGTATTTCTTGTGATGGAATTTAAATAAAAAGGACAAGCAAGAGACATCTAAAAAGCCAATGCAGCTACCCAGGGAGTTCTCTGATAAGTTCTGTCTCTAACAGGCTTTTATAAAAGGAAAGAAGGAATCAGAAGTAGAGTGAGCTGATTTTAGTAGCATTCACCTGGTACTTGACAAGATAACATACAAATGAACTGAAGTTTATAAGGGAAAAGTGACAAAGACAACAGAAAAATAATGTTAAAAATTTCCTTTGAGAGAAAGAAGTACATAAGATTGATGAAGTACTCTACAACACTATTAATGTTCCAATTAAAGCTTACAACTTGAAATTTCAAAGATAGAATGATATAAAAGTAAAAACAACAAGAATTGGAAAAACTGGTTCAGTGGCAGAAGTCGAACACATTTGTCCTCAATATCCTGGAAAGCAGTAAGGCTCTTCCAGCGTAAAAAGGCCTGACAGTGCATGTTTCTTATCACATTCCAGCAAAGAAGGTCTGCTGGCTGCTGGGGAGAGGCTTGCATGGGAGGCAAAAGGATCAAGGCACTATGATTCATGAAGCTAAGATGTGAGGATTTTCCAAAATCACTGTAGTGGAGAATCCATTCACTATTTTGTTCTGAATTATGTGTTGATTAGGGTTGCCAGATTTAGCAAATAATCAGCTAAATTTGAATTTCAGATAAGCAAGCAAATAGTTTTTAGTTTAAGTATGTCCCATACAATATTTGGCAATTCTAATTTTGGGCTATCAGTCATTTGTCACTTCAGCAAGGCCTGAATTTAGGAAGGAAGCGACTCTATTCAACTTTGGCAAAGAGTACAGGTTCTATTTGACAGTTTTTCCCCTTGCTTCTGAGAAAGCCATTTATCACTGATCATTTTTATTAATCTAATCCAGTGGTTTTCAAACATACACACACACACACACACACACACACACACACACACACACACACAGTTCTTCAGAAAACAAATTCTCAAGTGGAATTCTAATACAGTTGACCCTTGAATAACATGGGTTTAAATTTCTTGGGTCCACTTACAGACAGATTTTTTTCAATAAACATATTGGAAAATTTTTTGGAGATTTGTGACAATTTGGAAGAACTCAAACATGAATCACATAGTCTGGAAATATTTTTTTAAATTAAGAAAAAGGCATGTTGTGAATTCATAAAATCTATGTAGACACTAGTTTATTTTATCATTTACAACCATAAAATATACACAAATCTATTATAAAAGCTAAAATTATCAAAACTTATACATAAAAGCACCATACATGGTGTCACTAGCAGTCAAAAGAAAGGTAAACAAATGTAAAAATGAAGAATAAATCATGCAAAAATTAACTATAACCCATACTATACTACTGTAATAATTTTATAACCACCTTCGTTGCTATTGCAGTGAGCTCAAGTGTGGCAGATGTCTGCTTAAAATGCTGTGTGATGCTAATCAGCTCCACATGAGCAGTTCTTCTCTCTAGTAAATTGCGTCTCACAGTATAAATGGATATCTTGCAGCTCTCACATATTTTTCATCATGTTTGGTGCAATACTGTAAACCTTGAATAACACCCTGGGACCTACTTGAAGTGCTGCTATGGATGCTGGAAGTGCTCCCAGGAAGCAGAGAAAAGTTATGACATTACAACAAAAAGTAAAATTGCTTGATATTTTCCAAAGATTGAGGTCTGCAGCTGTGGTTGCCCACCATTTCAAGATAAATTAATCCAGTATAAGGACCACTGTTAAAATAAAATAAAATAAAATATAAAGGATATTCATGAAGCTGTCACTGCAGCTACACCATCAGGCACAATATCCTTACACTTTTTGTGAGACATCTTTTTATCTCATATTGAAAATGTGGGTATAAGATTACTGTAAGAAAGGCATACCTATGGACTCTAATACAATTCAAGAAAAAGAAATGTCAGTATATGACAACTTAAAGCAAAAGGGAGGTGAAGGATCTAAGTTGGTGAATTTAATGCCAGCAAAGGATGGTTTGATAATTTTAGAAAGTGGTTTGGCTTTTAAATTGTCAGGATAACAGGAGAAGCAGCTTCTGCTGACCAAGAGGCAGCAGATGAGTTCCCATACACCATTAAGAAAATAACTGAGAAAGGGTATCTGGCTGAACAGATCTTTAATGCAGATGAAAGTGCCCTATTCTGGGTGGAAAAATGCCACAAAGGACATTTATTAGTAAGGAAGCACCAAGATTAAGGCAGAAAGGGATAGGTTAACTCTGTTATTTCATGTAAATACAATTGGGTCTATGATTAGGACCGACATTATCTATAAAGCCACTAACCCCGAGCCTTGAGGGGAAAAGATAAACACCAGCTGCCAGTCTTTTGTTGTACAAGAAGGTCTGGACAATGAAAACTCTTTTTCTCAATTGGTTCCTTCGATGGCTTTGTCTTTGAAGTCCAGAAGTACCTTGCCAATAAGGGATTGCCTTTTAGTGTTCTTTTGATGTTGGATAATGCCCCTGGCCACTCAAAACCCTAAGAGTTCAACTCCGAAGACACAAAGTGGCCTACATTCCTCCAAACAGAAGTCCTCTAATTCAACCTCTACATCAGGAGGTTAAGGAACTTTAAAGCTCACAACACACAGCATTCTGTGGAAAGGACTGTCAACACCATGGAAGAGAACCCCAATAGAGAGACATCATGAAAGTCTGGAAGGATTACATCATTGAAGATGCCATCATTGTTATAGAAAAAGCCATGAAAACCATCCAACCCAAAACAATAAATTCCTGCTGAAGAAACTGTGACCGGATGTTGTGCATGACTTCTCGAGATTTATGACAGAGCCAATCAAGAAAATCACGAAGAGCTTGTGGATATGGCAAAAATAGATAGGGGTGAAAGGTTTCAAAACAGGGATCTTGGAGAAATGCAAGAGCTGAAGACACCACGTCAGAGGAATTAACAGAAGGCAACTTGATGGAGCTGAGTATTTCCAAACCAGTGCCAGGGAACGAGGAAGATGTAGAAGAGGCAGTGTCAGGAAACAGATTTGGCACTAGACTATCTGGCAGAAGGGCTCCAGTTATTCAAGACTGCTTCCGACTTAATTTATAACATGGACCTTTCTATTATATGAGCACTGAAACTAAAGCAGAAGGCGAATGAAAGATTAGTACCATATAGAAACATTTTTAGAGAAATGAAAAAGCAAGAACGTCAGACTGAAATTATAATGATTTCTGTAAAGTTATACCAAGTGTGCCTGCCTCCACCTCTTCCACATCCTCTCCCTCTGCCATCCCTGAGACAGCAAAACCACCCCTCCCTCCTCTTCCTCTTCCTCAGCCTACTCAAGGTGAAGACAATAATAAAGACCTTTATAATGATCCACTTATACTTAATGAATAATAAATTATAAGCAAGATAAAATGTATTTAATTTTTTATCTATCTTACTTTACTGTAAGAATATAATATATAATAAATATGACATGCAAAATATGCATTAATCAACTGTTCATGTTATCAGTAAGGCTTCCATCAACAGGAGGCTACTAGTAGTTAAGTTTTGGAGGAGTCACAAGTTATACATGGATTTATGATGGTGTGGAGAGTTGGTACTCTTAATCTCCATATTGTTCAAGGGTCAACTGTATATAATAGAATTGCATTGCAGTTCATAGGTATTCTGGCTCAGTTTTAGGCCACCATAGTAAAGTAAATATTGCAATAAAGCTAGTCACACTAATTTTTTTGTTTTCCCAGTGAAAATATAGATTTTGCTTATACTGTACTATAGCCTATTAAGTGTGCAATAGCATTATGTCTAAAAAAATGCACATACCTTAATTTAAAATTTTTTTAGCACTAGAAAATGCTAACAATCATCTGAAGCTTCAGTGAGTTAGAATCTTTCTGCTGATGGAGGGTCTAACCTCTATGTTGAAGGCTGCTGACTCACCAAGGTGGTGGTTGCTGAAGGTTGATGTGACTATAGCCATTTTTTTAATACATATTTTATTGTGTTTTAGGTTTTGGAGTACATATGAAGAACATGCAAGATTGTTGCATAGGTACATATATGGCAATGTGGTTTGCTGTCTCCCCATCACCTATATCTGGCATTTCTCCCCATGTTATCAGTCCCCAATTCCCCACCCCCTAATGTCCCTCCCCTAGTTCCCCCACTGCAGACCCCAGTGCATGATGCTCCCCTCCCTCTGTCCATGTGTTCTCACTGTTCAACACCTGCCTACGAGTGAGAACATGCAGTGTTTGATTTTCTGTTCTTGTGTCAGTTTGCTGAGAATGATGGTTTCCAGGTTCATCCATGTCCCTAAAAAGGACATGAACTCATTGTTTTTTATGGCTGCATAGTATTCCATGCTGTAAATATGCCACATTTTCCCTGTCGAGTCTATTATCAATGGGCATTTGGGTTGGTTCCAAGTCTTTGATATTGTAAACAGTGGACTATGGCCACTTTTTTAAACTTTTATTTTAGGTTCAGAGGTACATGTGTAGATTTGTTTGTTATATGGGTAAACTCGTGTCACAGGGGGTTGTTGTACAGATTATTTCATCACCCAGGTACTAAGCCTAGTACCGTTAGTTATTTTTCCTGATCTTCTCCCTCCTTCCACCCTCACCTCTACAGTAGGCCCCTGTGTCTATTGAGATAGTATCTCACACCAGTCAGGATGGCTTTTATTAAACAGACAAAAATTGTGGTTTTGATTTGCATTTCTCTAATGATCAGGTATATTGAGCTTTTTTTCATGTGATTTTTGGCCATGTGTATGTCTTCTTTTGAAAAGTGTCTGTTCACGCCCTTTGCCCACTTTTTAATGGGTTTTTTCTTGTAAATTTGTACAAGTTCCTTACAGATGCTGGACCTTTGTTCAGATGCATATTTTGCAAATATTGTCTCCCATTCTGTAAGTTGTCTGTTTACTCTACTGATAGTTTATTTTGCTGTGCAGAACCTCTTAAGTCTAATTAGACTCCATTTGTCAATTTTTGCTTTTGTTGCAATTGCTTTTGGTGTCATCATGAAATCTTTGCCAGTTTCTACATCCAGAATGGTATTGCCGAGGTTGTCCTCCAGAGTTTTTATACTTTTCCCTGTTGCTTGTCTTTGTTATCTTTGTGGAAGATCAGATGGTTCTGGTGTGCAGCCTTACTTCTGAGTTCTCTATTCTGTTCCATTGGTCTGTGTGTCTGTTTTTGTGCCAGCACCACGTTGTTTTCATCACTGTAGCCCTATAGTGTAGTTTGAAGTCAGGTACTGTGATGCTTCCAACTCTGTTCTTTTTGCTAAGGATTGCCTTGGCTGTTCAGGCTCTTTTTTGGTTCCATGTAAATTTTTAAATATTTTTCTCTAGTTATGTAAAGAATGTCATTGGTAGTTTGAAAGGAATAGCATTGAATCTGTAAATTGTTTTGTATGGCCATATTAACAATACTAATTCTTCCTATCTGTGAACATGAAATGTTTTTCCATTTGTTTGTGCCATCTCTGATTTCTTTGAGTGCTGTTTTATAGTTCTTCTTGTAGAGATCTTTCACTTCCCTGGTTATCTGTATTTCTAGGTATTTTATCCTTTTTGTGGCATTTGTGAATGGGATTGTGTTCCTGATTTGGCTCTCGGCTTGGCTGCTGTTGGTGTATAGGAATGCTAGTGATTTTTGTACATTGATTTTGTATCCTGAAACTTTGCTGAACTTGTTTACCAGTTCAAGGAGCTATAGACCAAGATTATAAGATTTTCTAAATATGGAATCATGTCATCTGCAAACAGGGATAGTTTGACTTCCTCTCTCCCTATTTGGATGCCTTTTATTTCTCTTTCTCTTGCCTGATTGCTCTGGCCAGGACTCCCAATACTATGCTGAATCAAAGTGGTAAGAGAGGGCATCCTAATCTTATGCTGGTTTTCGAGGGGAGTTTTTCCAGCTTTTGACCATTCAGTATGACATTGGCTGTGGATTTGTCATAGAGGGCTCTTATTATTTTGAGATATGTTCTTTCAATATCTAGTGAACTGAGAGTTTTTAACATAAGGGACATTGAATTTTACCAAAAGCCTTTGCTGCATCTTTTCGGATAATCATGTGGTTTCTGGCTTTAGTTATGTTTAAGTGATTAATTACTTTATTGATTTGCATATTATTGAACCAACCTTGCATCCCAGAGATAAAGCCTACTCCATCATTCTGGATTAGCTTTTTGATGTGCTGCTAGGTTCAGTTTGCAAGTGTTTTGTTGAGGATTTTTGCATAAATCTTCATTGAGGAGAATACTGGCCTGAAGTTTTCTTTTTTTGTTATCCTTCTGACTGTGGCAATTTTAAAAAATAAGACAGCAATAAAGTTTGCAGTATCAATTGGCTCTTCCAATACAAAAATTTTCTCTGTATTATACAATGTTATTTGATAGCATTGTACCCACAGTAGAACTTCTTTCGAAATTGAAGCCAGTGCTCTCAAACCCTGCTGCTGCCTTATCAACTAGTTTTATGTCATATTCTAAATCCTTTGTTGTCATTTCAACAATGTTCACAGCATCTTCACTGGAAGTAGATTCCATCTTAAGAAGCTACTTTCTTTGCTCATTCATAAAAAGCAAACTCTCATTCATTCAAGTTGGATCATGAGATTGCAGGAATTCAGTCACATCTTCAGGCTTCATTTCTAATTCTGGTTCCCTTGCTATTTCCACCACATCTGTGTTACCTCCTCCACTGAAGCCTTGAATCCCTCCAAGTCATTTATGAGGGTGGGAATCAACTTCTTCCAACCTCCTGTTAATGTTGGTATTTTGACCTCCCATGAATCACAAATGTTCTTAATGGTATTTATAATACTGAATCCTTTCCAGAGGTTTTTCAATTTACTTTGCCAAGATCCATCAGAGAAATCACTTTCTATGGCAGCTATAGCCTTACAAAATGTATTTCTCAAATAATAAGACTTGAAAGTTGAAATTGCTCCTTGATCCATGGGCTACAGAATGGAGGTTGTGTTAGCAGCAGACATGAAAACAATATTGACCTCCTTGTACATTTCCATCAGAACTCTTGGATGACCAGGTACATTGTCAATGATTGGTCATATTTTGAAAGGAATCTTTTTCTCTGAGCAATATGCCTCAACAATAGGCTTAAAATAGCAAGCCATGCTGTAAACAGATTTGCTGTCATCCAGTCTTTGTTATGTCATTATAGAGCACAGGCAGCATGAACTTAGCATAATTCTTAAGGGCCCTAGGATTTTCAGAATGGTAAATGAGCTTCAACTTAAAGCTACCAGCTGCATTCGCCCCTAACAAGAGTGTCAGCCTATCCTTTTAAGTTTTGAAACAAGACTTCTCTCTAGCTATAAAAGTCCTAGATGTCTTCTTTTTCCAATATAAACCTATTTCATGATCCTAACTAGATATTCTAGATAACTTGCTGCAGCTTCTCCATCAGCACTTGCTGCTTTCCCCTGCATTTTTATGTTGTGGAGACAGCTTCTTTCCTTAAACCTCATGAACCAAGTTCTGCTAGATTCCAACTTTTCTTCATCTTATCTCTCTCAGCCTTCATAGAATTAAAGAGAATTAGGGCCTTCCTCTAGATTAGGCTTTGGTTTCAGAGAATGTTATAGCTGGTTTGATATTCTATCTAGACCACTAAAACTTTCTCCATATCAGCAATAAGCCTCTATTGCTTTCTTATCATTTGTGTGTTCACAGGAGAAGCTCTTTTAATTTTCCTCAACAGTTTTTCCTTTGCATTCAGGATTTGGCTATTTGGCACAAGTGTTCTAGCTTGCAGCTTCTCTTAGCCCCTTGACATGCTTTCTTCACTAAGCTTAATCATTTCTAGTTTTTTAATTAAAATGAGATGTGAGTTTTCCTTTCACTTGAACATGTAGAAGTCATTGTAGGGTTATTAACTGTACTAATTCTAATATTGGTGTATCTCAGGGAATAGGGAGGCTTGGGGAGAGGGAATGAGATTGGGGAATAGCCAGTCAGTGGAGCAGTCAGAACATTCACACCAGTTATAGACTAAGTTTCCTGTCTTACATGGACATAGTTCATAGTGCTCCAAAACAATTGTAATACAAACACCAAATATCACCAATTACAGACCACCATAACAGATATAATAATAATGTAAAGTTTGATATATTGCAAGAAATACCAAAATGTGACACAGACACAAAGTGAGCACATGCTTTTGGGGAAAAATGGCCCTAATGGACTTGTTTAATGCAGTGTTGCCACAAACCTTCAATTTGGAAAAACCACAATATCTATAAGAGGCAATAAAGTGGAATGCAACAAAATGAGATTTGCCTCGTTTTACATTTTTTCTCAAAGGAGAGAAAGGCCCTCTGGTTAAATAGAGAAGTTAGGGTAAGATGGAGGAAGATGGAGAATCTAGACCTCTGCTCTCTTGGCTTATCCATTTTCTTTGCCCTCAATAGTACCCCGAAAGGATCTTCTTGGAACAAGGGAACTCTAAAGAGCAAACATGAAACATCAATCATTTGGTCAGTGTCTCTGCCCGTGCCAGGCTTTTTGTCACAGCAGACAGTATCATCCAATTCCCGTTAAAGAAACACTGGAGTTCTATTTGACTTATTTCAATCCTTCTTTTACCATAATCAATCTGTTACTGCAGCATGCTGTTTTTTATCTTACAACTGTGCTTCTGTGATATAAAATAAGCAGCAAAAAATGGACAAAGTGACCCCAACAACTTATCTATATAAGAACAATAATCCAATAATTAAAATAAATTTCTAGATGCTTTGACTAAATTTTCCAGTTATCCTCTAGATATCACTATCATACAGACAGAGGCAACACTCTTCCACGTCAGCCCTCCCTCTCTGGATTGGTTCAGAGGAATGTTCTCCCCATCAGGAAGAACCAATGCTGTGACTCATAAGCCTTCTCCCTGTCCCATTACTGTGACTATCTGGAAGGTGCACAGTACCTCCTGCAGCCATACCTCCATTTGCTATGTGAGGAGTGCCCTTGGACAGACTTTTCAAATTAATTTAAATTCTCATAATTCTTGCCGACCAGTGGATACCTTTGACATACTCCCTGGCTTCTACCTGGGAGTATTGACATACTTTGATTTTTCCCCCAACCATTCTCCATGAAAGACCCTTTATTTTGGAAGAATCACCACAGAGCCATTCCCAGAGCACATAGAGGACATCCTTGATGAGGACCAAAAAAAAAACCTTAGATCAATGCTGACAAAAGCTATTTTTCATCCACAAAGATAATCCTGACAAGTTTTCTCATCAAAAATTATTCACCTGTAAAAATGCTACTAAAACTAATAAGTGAGTTTAGCAGGGCAATAGTATTCAAGATCAACATACAAAAATCAACTATATTTCTATATGTTGGCAAAAAAAAATCACAAACTGAAATAAAAAGTATAATTTGCAAACCATCCAAGCAAATGAAATATTTAAGGATAATTCTGAAACAAAGTTGTGCAAGGCCTGCACTGAAAATGATAAAACATTGCTAGACTAAGTGTAAAAGATTAAATAGAAACCATATCCATGAGTTGGAAGACTCAATAATGTTAGGGTGCTAATTCTCTCCAAATGATCTAGAGTCAATGCAATTCCTATCAAAACCCCAGAAATTAGCAAACTAAAATTCGTATGACAGTGCAAGGAACAGAATAGTCAATAGATGAAGGACTAGCAGCACCTATTTTCAAGGCTTACCCTAAGCTAGTAATCAAAACACTCTGCTATTGGTGTAAAGATAGACAAATAGATCAATGGAACAGAATAAAGAATCCAGAAGTTGACCCACAAATATATGGATTTTTTTAATGGGCAAAGGCAATTTGGCAGAGAAAGTATAGTCTTTTCAACAAAAAGCACTGGAATTATTGAATTACTATATGTAAGAGGAAGAGGAGGAGGAGGAGGAAGAGAAAGAACTTTAGTCCATACTTCACACTGTATACAATAATGGTTCATAGACCTAAACTATATGAAAATAAACCTACTACTATAAAAATTCTGGAAGAAACCATATGATAAAAGTTTTGTTATCTTGAATCAGACAAAGATTTCTTAAATATGACACCCAAAGCACAATTCATGAAAGGAAAAGAAAATCAATAAATTAGACTTCATCAAAATTAAAAACATCTGCTCTTTAAAGGGTGCTGTTACCTGGGTGACAAAATAATATGGACAAACCCCCATGACACATGTGTACCTATGTAGCAAATCTTCGCCTGTACCCAAACCTAAAATAAAAGTTAAATAAATAAAAGACATTGTTAGGTAATTAAAAGACAAATCACAGACTGAAGGAAAATATTTAGTCTGTTAAAGGACTTTTAACCAAAATACATAAAGAACTCTTAAAATCAATAAGAATACAAGCAACTCAATAAAATGGGGCAAAAGATTTGAACAATGAAGATATATAGGTGGCAAATAAACACATATTCAATATCGTTAATCATTAAGGACATAATCATTAAACTCACATTGATGTGCCACTACATACCTATTTAAATGGCTAAAATTAAAAAGACTGAGCATACCAAATGCTAGTGAGGATGTGCAGCAAATGGAACACTTATACACTTCAAATGGGAGTGTAAGACAGTACAATCACTTTGAAAAACAATTTGGCAGTTTCATAAATAAACATACACCTACGATATCATCCAGCCATTATGTTCCTATTTACCCGAAAGCACATATCCATAAAAAGACATCAACATGAATATTCCTAGCAGCTTCATTTAAATAGTCAAAAACTGGAAACAACTCAAATATCCACCAAGAGATAAACACTGTGTGGTCTATCCATACAATGGACTACTACTCAGCAGTAAAAAGGGATAAACTATTAATGTATGAAAAAACCATGAATTTCAAAATAATTATTCTGAGTAAAAGGCGCCCAACCCCTATCCCTCAAAAAAGAGTATGTACTGAATAATTCCTCTTACATAAAATTCTAGAAAATGCTAACTAATCCATAATTACAGAAATCAGGTCAACTGTTGCCTGGGGACAATGGAACAAGGTAGGAGATATACAAGAGTCAAGAAAACTTTTGAAAGTGCTGTATCTGCTCATCATCTTGATTGTGATAATGTCTCACAGGTCCATACATGTCAAAATGCACCGAGGTGTATACTTTCAATATGTGTACTTTATCTGCTGATGCTACTGTGTCAATTATACTTTGATAAAGCCGTGCAAATAAAACTGAAAAAGTTCAAAAGGAAATATTTAGGAAGGATAATTAATTTTATTTGCTCTAGTCTCTGCAGTGTCATATGAAAACAGTTGTTTGACAGCCAAGAATTAAATGACAACAGTCTTAATCTTTAGTGAGACTGTTGAAAAACATCAGATGGAACCCAGTTCATAACCTGCAGCAAAACACCTTCAATTCACCATCTCCTTGTCCTATTTATCTTTCATAGATCCCAGGACTGCCCCTAAAAGACTCTCTTTCCTGCTCTCTCTCAACACCCTGAATCTTCTCTTTCTCAGCCTTGCCCTGTGGTCATGTTCCCCATCCTTTCCCTACCTTCCTAGACGTATTCTCCAGTCACTCTGCCGCCGCCGCCTCCAGCACCTTCATTCTTCTCAACTCTGATCTACTACTCCTTCTAGATCAGCATTTTTCTATCCATTATCCTAAGCAGCATAACTGAAACCCCAGAAGCCAAAAAGTAAAATAATCTTCTTTGGAAGCAGAATGAGTAGACGTAGAGAGGAATGCTCATACATTAATAATTTTTTCAATTCTAACAGCCGGGTGGTGGAGGAGACTCTCTTATTTTAAAAAGAAAAGATTGGTCCCAAGATCCTGGTCCCCTCTCTGCCCAGAGATCCTCTCTCTGCTCACACCCTTCTTCATTCATTCTCACAGGCAAAGGGACTCGGTTTTGCTCCATTCAGTCTTCCATTCTGACTCTCAATTGCATCCCTATGCCTGAAACACATTGCCCCTTCCCAGCACACCCTGCCCATTCTCTTTCTACTGCTATTTTAGGTGGTTGTTGTTGCTGTTGTTTTTGTTTTGCCTCAATCCCTCCCAAGCCACTAGAAGAGAAATGACCCATTTCATCCTTTTAAGTAGCTCTCTCCTCACATGTATCTTTGGACTTGTAGATGAGGCAAATTCTTTATGAATTTAAATTTTAAGGGCTCTGTTTGTTAAGTGTTTGCCCATTTGTCTGCATATAGTTAACACAATTAACCTGTCTGTCTGCAGCACTGCTCTCTGCAGAAGACTGTAAAGTCTGTTCCATCACTTCTTCCAGGCTTCTTATCACGGTGGCTGCAGTGTTTGCCCGCACTGAACTGTCTGCCACCGCTTCACCCGCTCCTCCCACTTGCCCCACTCCCCTCGTCCTGCTTCATGTTCCAATGTTATCAAACCACCTAGAGTTGCTAACTTTACATCCCTGGAACACCATCACCTGGGAATTACCCTCTGCCTAAAGCAGAGGTCAGCAAACTTTTTCTGTAAAGGACCATATACAAATATTTCAGGCTTCTCAGGCCACGTGGTCTCTGTGCCAATTACTCAGTTCTGCCATCATTGCACAAATGCAGCCATAGGCCATACATAAATGAGTAAGTGTGGCTGAGTTACAATAAATCCTTATTTCCAAAAACAGCCAACAGATTCGGCCTGCAGCTGTAGTTTGCCAAACCCTGGTCTAAAACATCCTCCCTTGCCAGTCTCCACCTGGCTACCTCCTAGTTCTCCTGCAGGACTAAGCACCTTACGTCTGGAGAGTGCTTTCTCCTATGACCGGTCAGGTTCATCCTTTCTTTGTACTCTTATAGGAAAATATGTGGAATATATTTTGTAGGGGAAGGAAAATTTCTTCCCAAAGACTCATGGTTTCTTCCATGAGGAGGGAGCTCATGGAATGAGGAAGCTCTGCTATTATAACACCACTGGCCTCTCTCTACTCCTACTTACTCCTCACCATGGAAGATAGAGCAACTTGGAGGAGTCTAGCTCCTCCTCTCACTCGTGGGAGCAACCTGGCCACAGAGAACATGTATTTCTGCTGCTTTTCTATGCCACAGAGGGCACTCTCTGCCACTCTTGGGAAAGGCCTGTCTGCCAGTGCTACTGTGCCCAGGCACATAAGTCTGTCTCATTCCAGAGTTCTCCATTATTAGTTTAACCAGTAACAAAAGTAATATTTTCATCTCCATCAATCTTACTTCCTGATTATCTCTTAATTGGTTCAGAACTCTAGAGGAAAACAGAAATGCTATTTATAGGGCACCACTGAACTTCAACGTGCACCAGTAGCCGCGGCATTCAGTGTGTTGCTTGGAAATTTTCTTTGTGTATCTTCTATCACCTCAGTTCAGTGATTCCCTGAGTGGACTTCAGTCAACTGGAGAGTCCTTCCAATTGTCACAAACAAATCCAGAAATGCAAATCTTCCTTTCATGTTGACAGCAAATGATACCATTGTGTTAGCTTTTATCTTTACCTACAATCGAATATTGCTTACTAATAACCTGTTGAGTGCTATAGTTTGAATATGTTTGTTCCCCAAACCTCATGTGGAAATTTGACCCCCAATGTTGGAGGTGGAGCTTAATGGGAAGTGTTTGGGTTATCGGGGTAGAGCCCTCATGAATGGCTTTGTTCATCCTCAAGGTAGTGAGTGAGTTCTCATTCTCATTCCTGCAGGAGCTGGTTGTTAAAAAGAGCCAGCATGTGATCGCTGCACATACCAGTACCCTTTTTCTTCTGTCATGTGTAGACGCTGCCTGAGTCCCTCACCAGAAAAAGACGATGGCTCTATACTTCTTGTACAACCTGTAGAGCCCTGAGCTGAATAAATCTCTTTTCTTTATAAATTACCCAGCCTCAAGTATTCCTCTATAGCAACACAAATGGACTAAGACAGTGAGTTAGCAATAGTTTCTAAGTTGAAAGTACCAACAGACTTTACTAAATATTCAATTACATATTCAGTTAAGAAATATGGTAGCCACAGTTTTGGAAATCCTGCAAAATTTTATTAAGCATGAGCATGTAAGACAGAATTTCAGTAGTTTTCAGGAAAGACAATTTGTGAATAGTGTTATCACTGATGCTATATTCAACTGATCATGGTTTTCAACCACTGTTATTCAAAAGTATTCCACCTGTCCTCAGTAGAAAATCACTCAGTAATAGCAAAGAATTAAAAATTCAAAAGTATTTTAAATGACCCTGCAGTTCCAATGCTATGAATATACTCCTAAAAATACTTGGAAATGTTCATCAAAAGACATGTATAAGAATGTTCATAACAGTTTTATTTCATAATAGTTAAAAATTGGGAACAACCCTAATACCCATCATAGAAGAATAAATGGTGGAATATTTATGCAATTGGCTATTAAACAGCAATGAAAAAGAACAAACTACTTTTACATACTTTTATATGGAGCAACATGGATGAATCTAACATACATAAAGATGGGCAACAGATTGCCAGCAAGATGGCCAAATAGGAACAGCTCTGGCCTGCAGCTCCCAGCAAGACCAACACAGAGATGGGTGACTTCTGCATTTCCAAGTAAGGTATCCGGCTCATCTCATTGCGACTGGTTAGACAGTGGGTGTAGCCCATAGAGGTCGAGCAGAAGCAGGACGGGGCGTCACCTCACCTGGGAAACACAAGGGGTTGGGGAACTCCCTCCCCCAGCCAAGGAAAGCCATAAGGGATGGTGCTATCTGTCCCAGATACTATGCTTTTCCCATGGTCTCCACAATCCGCAGACCAGGATATTCCCTTAGGTGCCTACACCACCAGAGCCCTGGGTTTCAAGCACAAAATTGGGCAGCTGTTTGGGCAGACACTGAGCTATCTGCAAGAGTTTTTTGGTTTTGTTTTGTTTTTTTCTTACCCCAGTGGTGCCTGGAACACCAGCAAGACCTAACTGTTCACTCCCCTGAAAAGGGGGCTGAAGCCAGGAAGCCAAGTGGTCTTGCTCAGCAGATCCCATCCCCACAGAGTCCAACAAGTGATCCACTGGCTTGAAACTCTCACTGCCAGCACAGCAGTCTGAAGTCAACCTGGGATTCTCGAGCTTGGTGGGAAGAGGGGTGTCCACCATTACTGAGGCATGAGTAGGTGGTTTTCCCTTCACAGTGTAAACAAAGCTGCCAGGAAGTTTGAACTGCGTACAGAACCTACCACAGCTTAGCAAAGCCGCTGTAGCCATACTGCCTCTCTAGATTCCTTCTCTCTAAGCAAGGCATCCCTGAAAGAAAGGCTGCAGCCCCAGTCAGGGGCTTCTACATAAAACTCCCATCTCCTGAAACAGAGCACTTGGACAAAGAGGCAGCTGTAGGTGCAGCTTCAGCAGACCTAAACATTCCTGCCTTCTGGCTCTGAAGAGAGCAGTTGATCTCCCAGCACACAAGGGACTTGCTGCCTTCTCAAATAGGTCCCTGACCCCCATGCCTCATGATGGGGAGAGATGTCCCAGCAGGGGTCAACAGACACCTCATGCAAGAGAGCTCTGGCTGGCATCTAGCAGGTGCCCCACTGGGACAAAGCTTCCAGAGGAAGGAACAGACAGCAATCTTTGCTGTTTTGCAGCCTCTGCTGGTGATACCCAGAAAAACAGGTTCTGGAGTGAACTTCCAGCAAATAGCAGCAGACCTGCAGAAGAGGGGCTTGACAGTTAGAATGAAAACTAACAGAAAGCAATAGCATCAACATCAACAAAAAGGACAACCATGCAAAAACCCCATCTGAAGGTCACCAACATCAAAGACCAAAGGTAGATAAATTCATGAAGAAAAGGAAAAATCAGTGTAAAAAGGCTGAAAATTCCAAAAACCAAAATGCCTCCTCTCCTCCAAAAGTTCACAACTCCTAACCAGCAAGGGAACAAAACTGGACAGAGAATGAGTTTAAGGAATTGACAGAAGTAGGCTTCAGAAAGTGGATAACAACAAACTCCTCCGAGCTAAAGGAGCATGTTCTAACCCAATGCAAGGAAAGTAAGAACATTCATAAAACATTACAGGAACTGCTAACTAGAAAAACCAGTTTAGAGAAGAACATAAATGACCTGATGGAGCTAAGAAACACAGCACAAGAACTTCATGAAGCATACACAAGTATTGACAGCTGAATCAATCAAGCAGAAGAAAGGCTATCAGAGATTGAAGATCAACTTAATGAAATAAAGCACGAAGACAAGATTAGAGAAAAAAGAATGAAAAGGAATGAATAAAGCCTCCAAGAAATATAAAACTATGTGAAAAAACCAAACCTAGGTTTTATTGGTGTACCTAAAATTGACAGGGAGAATGGAACCAAGTTGTAAAACACACTTCAGGATATTATCCAAGAGAACTTCTCCAACTTAGCAAGACAGGCCAACATTCAAATTTAGGAAATACAGAGAACACCACAAAGATATTCCTCAAGACTAGCAACCCCAAGATACATAATTATCACATTCACCAAGGTTAAAATAAAGGCAAAAATGTTACAGCCAGAGAGAAAGGTCAGGTTATCCAGAAAGGGAAGCCCATTAGACTAACAGCAGATATCTCAGCAGAAACCCTAGAAGCAAGAAGAGAGTGGGGACCAATATTCAACAGTCTTAAAGAAAAGAATTTTCAACCCAGAATTTCATATCCAGTCAAACTAAGTTTTATAAGCAAAGGAGAAATAAAATTCTTTACAGTCAAGCAAATTCTAAAGGATTTTCTCACCACCAGGCCTGCCTTACAAGAACTCCTTAAGGAAACACTAAATAAGGAGAGGAAAAACCAGTATCAGTCACTGCAAAAACATACCAAAATGTAAAGACTATTGACACTATGAAGAAACTGCCCAACTAACAGGCAAAATAACTAGCTAGCATTATAATGATAGGGTCAAATTCACACATGACAATATTAATGTTAAATATAAATGGGCTAAATGCCCCAATTAAAAGACACAGACTGGCAAATTAGCTAAAGAGTCAAGACCCATCGATGTGCTGTATTCAGGAAACCCATCTCACATGCAAAGTCACACATAGGCTTAAAATAAATAGAGGAATATTTACCAAGCAAATGGAAAGCAAAAAAAAAACCAGGGTTGCAATCCTAGTCTCTGATAAAACAGACTTTAAACCAATAAAGATCAAAAAAGACACAGAAGAGCAGTACATAATGGTAAAAGGATGAAGCAATAAGAACAGCTAACTATCCTAAATATATATACACCAATACAGGAGCACCCAGATTCACAAAGCAAGTTCTTAATGACCTACAAAGAGACTTAGACTCCCACATAATAATAGTGGGAGACTTTTAACACCCCACTGTCAATATTAGACAGATCAATGACACAGAAAATAAACAAGGATGTTTAGGACTTGAACTCAGTTCTGGGCCAAGCAGACCTAATAGACATCTGCAGATCTCTTCACCCCAAATCCATAGAATATACATTCCTCTCAGCACCACATTACACTTAATTGAAAGTAAAACACTCCTCAGCAAATGCAAAAGAATGGAAATCATAACAAACAGTCTCTCAGACCACAGTGCAATCAAATTAGAACTCAGGATTAAAAAACTCACTCAAAACTGCACAACTACATGGAAACTGAACAACCTCCTCCTGAATGACTACTGGGTAAATAACAAAATTAAGGCAGAAATAAACAAGTTATTTGAAACCAAGGAGAACAAAGACACAATGTACCAGAACCTCTGGGACACAGCTAAAGCAGTGTTTAGAGGGAAATTTATAGCACTAAATTCCCAAAGGAGAAAGTGGGAGAGATCTAAAATCTACACCCAAACAACACATTTAAAATAACTAGAGAAACAAGAGCACACAAATTCAAAAACTAGCAGAAGACAAGAAATAACTAAGAGCAGAGTAGAACTGAAGGAGATAGAGACAGGAAAAACTCTTAAAAAAAAATGAATCCAGAAACTGCTTTTTTGAAAAGATTAACAAAATAGACAGACCACTAGCCAGACTAACAAAGAAGAAAAGAGAGAAGAATCAAATAGACACAATAAAATATGATAAAGGGGATATGACCAGAAATACAAACTACCATCAGAGAATACTATAAATACCTCTACCCAAATAAACTAGAAAATCTAGAAGAAATGGATAAATTCCTGACACATACATCCTCCCAAGACTAAACCAAGAAGAAGTCAAATCCCTGAATAAACCAATAACAAAGTCTAAAATTGGGCAGTAATTAATTGCCTACCAACCAAAAAAGCCCAGGACCAGATAGATTCACAGCCAAATTCTACCAGAAGTACAAAGAGGAGCTAGTACCATTCCTTCTGAAACTATTCCAGACTATAGAAAAAGAGAGATTCCTCCCTAACTCATTTTATGAGGTCAACATTATCCTGATACCAAAACCTGGCAGAGACATAACAAGAAAAGAAAATTTCAGGCCATTATCCCTGATGAACGTCAATGTGAAAATCCTCAATGAAATACTGGCAAACTGAATCCAGCAGAACATTAAAAAGCTTATCCACCATGATCACCTTGGCTTCATCCCTGGGTTACAAGGCTGATCCAACATACACAAATCAATAAACATAATCTGCCACATAAACAGTACCAATGACAAAAACCACATGATTATAGATGCAGAAAATGCCTTCAATAAAATTCAACACCCCTTCATGCTAAAAACACTCAATAAACGAGGTATTGATGGACCATATCTCAGTAAGAGCTATTTATGACAAACTCACAGCCAATATCATACTGAATGGGCAAAAACTAGAAGCACTTCCTCTGTGGGAATTGCTACAAAACAAGGATGCCCTCTCTCACCACTCCTATTCAACACAGTATTGGAAGTTCTGGCCAGGGCAATCAGGCAATAGAAAGAAATAAAGGATATACAAATAGGAAGAAAGGAAGTCAAATTGTCTCTGTTTGCAGATGATATGATTATATATTTAGAAAACCCCATCATCCATCATCTCTGCCCAAAAAATTTTTAAGCTGATAAGCAACTTCAGCAAAGACTCAGGATACAAAATCAATGTGCAAAAATCACAAGCATTCCTACACACCAATAATAGACAAACAGAGAGCCAAATCATGAGTGAACTTCCATTCTCAATTGCCACAGAGAGAATTAAATACCTAGGAATATAACTTATAAGAGATGTGAAGGACCTTTTCAAGGAGAATTACAAACCACTGCTCACAGAAATAAGAGATGACACAAACAAATGGAAAAACATTCCATGCTCATGGATAGGAAGAATAAATATCATGAAAATGGGCATACTTTGGGAGGCCAAGGCAGGTGGATCATGAGGTCAAGAGATTGAGACCATCATGGTCAACATGGTGAAACCCTGTGTCTACTAAAAATACAACATTAGCTGGTCATGGTGGCACAGCCTGTAGTCCCAGCTACTCGGGAGGCTGAGGCAGGAGAATTGCTTGAACCCAGGAGGCGGAGGTTGCGGTGAGCCAAGATCACACCATTGCTCTCCAGCCTGGGTAATAAGAGTGAAGCTCCATCTCAAAAAAAAAAAAGAAGAAAGAAAGAAAATGGACACAGTGCTCAAAGTAATTTACAGATTCAATGCTGTTTCCATCAAGCTACTATTGACTTTCTTCACAGAATTAGAAAAAAATACTTTAAATTTCATATGGAACCAAAAAAGAGTCATATAGCCAAGACAATCTTAAGCAAAAAGAACAAAGCTGGAGGCATCACGCTACCTGACTACAAACTATACTACAAGGCTACAATAACCAAAATAGCATGGTATACTGGTACCAAAACAAATATATATACTAATGGAACAGAACAGAGGCCTCAGAAATAACATCACACATCTACAACCAAATGATCTTTGACAAACATGGCAAAAACAAGCAATGGGGAAAGAATTCCCTATTTAATAATGGTGTTGGGAAAACTGGCTAGCCATATGCAGAAAGCTGAAGCTGGATCCCTTCCTTACACCTTATACAAAAATTAACTCAAGATGGATTTAAGACTTAAACATAAGACCTAAGACCATAAAAACTCTAGAAGAAAACCTAGGCAATACCATTCAGGACATAGGCATGGGCAAAGACTTCATGACTAAAACACCAAAAGCAATGGCAACAAAAGCCAAAACAAACTATCATCAGAGTGAACAGGTAACCCAAAGAATGGGAGAGAGTGGTGATCCAAGATGGTCGAATAGGAACAGCTCTGGAGTGCAGTTCCCAGCAAGGACAATGCAGAGGGTAAGTGATCACCACATTTCCAAATCAGTTATTACTCATTTGGTGTAGACCAGAAGATTCCTGGACTGAAAAGTGCCACAAGTTTCCAGCATGTCTGTTTCAGCCAGCATAGCAGGTCATCACACAAAAACTCACACAAATCTAGGCAGCCATTTCAACTGGCACCTGGAACACATGGGAGGCAGACCTGCCCATTCAACAGAAAAAAGGGAGGTTGAAACAGCAGGGAGCCAGGTGATCTGGCTCGGTGGGTTCCACCCTGACAAAAATGAGCAATCCGAAACACTCTGGACTGAGAGTTCCACAGCAAGCACAGCTGGCCCCCAGACAGTCAAGCTCGGTGCAGGGAAGTGTGTCTGCCATTACCAAGGAAGTCCACCACTACCAAGGCAGTCTGCCATTATCGAGTCAGTCTACCATTACCAAGGCAATCCACCATTACCAAGGCAGTCTGCCATTATAGAGGCAGTCCGCCATTACTGAGGCAGACCGCTATTACTGAGGCAGTTCTAACTATACCTCTATAAACAAAACCACAAGGAAGTTCACACAGCAGCTGGGCAGAGCCCACAGCAGCTCAGCAACACCTCTGCTGGCAGACTGTGACTAGGCTACCTCCTAGCTGGGCAGGGCATCTCTGAAAAAAGGCAGCAGCATGTCAGGAACTTATAAATAAAGCCCCACATTCCCAGGACAGAGTACCTGGGAAAAAAGGCGGTTATGAGTTCCACTGCAGCACACTTAAACGTACCCACCCAGTAGCTCTGAACAGAACAACGGAGCTCACAGCTCAGCACTTGAGCTCCTACAAGGGACAGACTGTCTACTCAAGCAGCTCTCTGACCCCTGTATGTCCAAAGAGACACCTCATAAAGGAGAGCTCAGGCTGACATCCAGCAGGTATCCTTCTGGGACAAAGATAACAGAAGAAACTGGCAGAAACCCTTACTCTTCTGCAGCTGCTACAGGTGATCCCCAGGCAAGCAGGGTCTGGAGTGGACCTCCAGCAGTCCTACAGCAGAGCCTGAATGTTAGAAGGAAAACTAAAAAACAGAAAGAAATAACTTCATCATTAACAAAAAGGACGTCCACTCAGAGACCCTATCCGAAACTCACCAACTATGAAGACCATAGGTAGATAAATCCACAAAGATGGGAAGAAACCAGCACAAAAAGGACGAAAACACCCAAAACCAGAACGCCTCTCCTCCTCCAAGGAATCACAGCTCCTCACCAGCAAGAGAACAAGGCTGGATGGAGAATGAGTCTGATGAATTGACAGAAACAGTCTTCAGAAGGTGAGTAATAACAAACTTCTCTGAGCTAAAAGAAAATGTTATAACCCAATGCAAAGAAACTAAGAATCTTGAAAAAAGGTTTCACAAAATACTAATGAGAAAAAACAGCTTAGAGAAGAATATAAATGACCTGATGGAGCTGAAAAACGCAACAAAAGAACTTCATGAAGCATACACAAGTTTCAATAGCCAAATTGACCAAGCAGAAGAAAGGATATCAGAGACTGACAATCAACTCAATGAAATAAAATTAGAAGGCAAGATTAGAGAAAAAAGAGTAAAAAGAAATGAACAAAGCCTCCAAGAAATATGGGATTATGTGAAAAGACCTAATCTGCATTTGATAGGTGTAACTGAATGTGATGGAGAGAATGAATCCAAACTGGAAAACACTCTTCAGGATATTATCCAGAACTTCCCCAACCTACCAAGGCAAGCCAATATGCAATTCCAGGAAATACAGAGAACACCACAAGGATATTTCTCAAGAAGAGCAACCCCAAGGCACATAATCATCAGATTCACCAGGGTTGAAATGAAGGAAAAAATGCTAAGGTCAGCCAGAGATAAAGGTCGGGTTACCCACAAAGGGAAGCCCATCAGACTCACAGCAGACCTCTCAGCAGAAATCCTACAAGCCAGAAGAGAGTGGGAGCCAATATTCAACATCCTTAAAGAAAAGAACTTTCAACCTAGAATTTCATATCTAGCCAAACTAAGCTTCATAAGCAAAAAATAAATAAAATCCTTTACAAACAAGCAATTGCTGAGAGATTTCTTCACCACCAGTCCTACCTTACAAGAGCTCCTGAAGGAAGCACTAAACATAGAAAGGAACAACCAGGACCAGCGACTCCAAAAATGTAACAAATGGTAAACAGCATCAACATAATGAAGAAACTGAATCAACTAATGGGCAAAACAACCAGCTAGCATCAAAATGGGAGGATCAAATTCACAAATAACAGTATTGACCTTAAATGTAAATGGGCTAAATGCCCCAATCAAAAGACACAGACTGGCAAATTGGATAAAAAGTCAAAACCCATCGGGGTGCTGTATCCAGGAAACCCATCTCATAAGCAAGGACATACATAGGCTCAAAATAAAGGGATGGAGGAAGATTTACCAAGCAAATGGAGAGCAAAGAAAAAGCAGGAATTGCAATCATAGTCTCTGATAAAAATAGACGTTAAACCAACAAAGATCAAAAGAGACAAAGAAGAGCATTACATAATGGTGAAAGGATCAATGCAACAAGAAGATCTAATGATCCTAAATATACACACACCCAATACAGGAGCACCCAGATACATAAAATAAGTTCTTAATTACTTACAAAGAGACTTAGACTCCCACACAATAATAGTGGGAGACCTTAACACTCCACCGTCAATATTAGACAGATCAACGAGACAGAAAATTAACAAGGATATCCGGGACTTGAGCTCAGATCTGGACCAAGCAAACCTAACAGACATTTAGAGAACTCTCCACCTCAAATCCACAGAATATACATTCTTCTGACCACCACATCACACCTACTCTAAAATTGACCACATAATTGGATATAAATCTCTCCTCAGCAAATGCGAAAGAATGGAAATCATAACAGTCTCTCAGACGACAGTGCAATCAAATTAGAACTCAGGATTAAGAAACTAACTCAGAACCACACAACTTTATGGAAACTGAACAACTGGCTCTTGAATGTTGACAGGATAAAAAATGAAATGAAAGCACAAATAAAGATGCTCTTCAAAATCAACGAGAATGAAGACACAACATACCAGAATCACTGGGACACATTTAAAGCAGTGTCTACAGGAAAATTTATAGCAATAAATGCCCACATGACAAGGAAGGAAAGATCTAAAATCAACACCCTGTTATCAAAATTGAAAGAGCTAGAGGAGCAAAATCAAAAAAAAAAAAAAACTCAAAAGCTAGCAGAGGACAAGAAATAACTAAGATCAGAGCAGAACTAAAGAAGATAGAGACACAAAAAACCCTTCAAAAAATCAATACATCCAGGAGCTGGTTTTTTTAAAAGATCAACAAAATAGACAGACTGCTAGCCAGATTAATAAAAAAGAAAAGAGAGAAGAATCAAAGAGATACAATAAAAAATGATAAAGGGGATATCACCATAGATTCCACAGAAATACAAACTACCATCAGAAATTACTACAAACAACTCCATGCGCATAAACCAGTAAACCTAGAAGAAATGGATACGTTCCTGGACACTTGCACCAAACCAAGCCTAAACCAGGAAGAAGTCAAAACCCTGAATAGACCAATAACAAGGGCTGAAGTTGAGGCAGCAATTAACAGCCTACCAACCAAAAAAAGCCCAGGTCCAGATGGGTTCACAGCCGAATTCTACCAGACATACAAAGAGGAGCTGGTACCACTCCTTCTGAAACTATTCCAAACAATCCAAAAAGAAGGAATCCTCCCCAAATCATTTTATGAGATCAACATCATCCTGATACCAAAACCCAGTAGAGACTCAACAAAAAAAAGAAAACTTCAGGCCAATATCCATGATGAACATAGATGCAAAAATCTTCAATAAAATACTGGCAAACCAAATGCAACAGCACATCAAAAACTTTATCCATCACTGTAAAGTAGACTTCATCCTGGGGATGCAAGTCTGGTTCAACATATACAAGTCTATAAACGTAATTCACCACATAAACAGAACCAAAGACAAAAACCACATGATTATCTCAATTGATGCAGAAAAGGCCTTCAACAAAATTCAACAGCCCTTTATGCTAAAAACTCTCAATAAACTAGGTATCAACAGGACGTATCTCAAAATAATAAAAGCTATTTGCAACAAACCCACAGCCAATATCATACTGAATGGGCAACAACTGGAAGCATTCCCTTTGAAAACTGGCACTAGATAAGGATGCCCTCTCTCACCACTCCTATTCAATATAGTATTCGAAGTTCTAGACAGAGCAATCAGGCAAGAAAAAGAAATAAAGGGTATTCAATTAGGAAAGGAGGAAGTCAAATTGTCTCTATTTGCAGATGACATGATTGTATAATATAAGACCCTATCATCTCAGCCCAAAAATCTCCTGAAACTGATAAGCAACTTCAGCAAAGTCTCAGGATACAAAATCAATGTGCAGAATTCACAAGCATTCCTATACACCAATAACAGACTTAGAGCCAAATCAAGAATGAACTGCCATTCACAATTGTTACAAAGAGAATAAAATGCCTAAGAATACAACTAACAAAGGATATAAAGGACCTCTTCAAGGAGAACTGCAAACCACTGCTCAATGAAATAAGAGAGGACACAAACAGATGAAGAAACATTCCATGCTTATGGTTAGAAAGAATCAATATCGTGAAAATGGCCATACTGCCCAAAGTAATTTATAGATTTAATGCTACCCCCATCAAGCTACCTGTGACCCTCTTCACAGAACTGGAAAAAAAACACCTTGAACTTCATATGGAACCAAAAGAGAGCCTGCATAGCCAAGACAATTCTAAGCAAAAAGAACAAAGCTGGAGGCATCATGCTATGTGACTTCAAACTATGCTACAAAGCTACAGTAATCAAAACAGCATGGTACTGGTACCAAAACAGAGATATAGACCAATGGAACAGAGCAAAGACCTCAGAGGCAATGCTACACATCTACAACCAACTGATCTCTGATAAACCTGACAAAAACAAGCAATGGGGAAAGGATTCCCTGTTTAATAAATGGTGTTGGGAAAACTGGCTAGCCATGTACAGAAAGCAGAAATGGGACCCCTTCCTGACACCTTACACTAAAATTAACTCCAGATGGATTAAAGACTTAAACATAAGACCTAACACCATAAAAACCCTAGAAGAAAACGTAGGCAAAACCATTCAGGACAGAGGCATAGGAAAGGACTTCATGACTTAAACACCAAAAGCATTGGCAACAAAAGCGAAAATAGACAAATGGGACCTAATTAAACTCCAGACCTTCTGTATAGCAAAAGAAACAGTCTTTAGAGTGAACTGGCACCAATAGAATGGGAAAAATTTTTGCAATCTGCCCATCTAACAGGGCTAATAACCAGGATGTGCAAAGAACTAAAACAGATTTACAAGAAAAAAACAAACAAACCATTCAAAAGTGGGCAAAGGATATGAACAGACACTTTTCAAAAGAAGACATACATGAGGCCAACAAACATATGAAGAAATGCTCATCATCACTGGTCATTAGAGAAATGCAAATCAAAACCACACTGAGGTATCATCTCACACCAGTTAGAATGGCGTTCATTAAAAATCTGGAGACAACAGATGCTGGAGAGGATGTGGAGAAATAGGAACACTTTTACACTGTTAGCGGGAGTGTAAATTAGTTCAACCATTGTGGAAGACAGTGTAGCAAATCCCCAAGGACCTAGAAACAGAAATGCCATTTGACCCAGCAATCCCATTACTGGGTATATATCCAAAGGATTATAAATAGTTCCGTTAGAAAGACACATGCACATGTATGTTCATTGTGGCACTGTTTACAGTAGCAAAGACCTGGAACCAACACAAATGCCCATTGATGATAGACTGGACAGGGAAAATGTGGCACATATACACCATGGAATATTATGCAGCCATAAAAAACGATGAGTTCATGTCCTTTGCAGGGACACGGATGAAGCTGGAAACCATTATTCTCAGCAAACTAACATAGACCAGAAAACCAAACACCACATGTTCTCACTCATAAGTGGGGGTTGAACAATAAGAACATATGGGCACAGGGAGGGGAACATCACACACCAGGGTCTGTCGGTGGTCAGGGGCAAGGGGAGGGATAGCATTAGGAGAAATACCTAATGTAGATGATAGGTTGATGGGTGCAGCAAACCACCATGGCACATGTATACCTATGTAGCAAACCTGCACACTCTGCACATGTATCCCAGAAATTAAAGTATAATAATTTTTAAAAAGATGAGCTAAGGAAGCCAGATAAAAAAGATATAATATCATGTGATTCCATTTATATGAAGATTCAGCTTATATGAATTTATGTGAAGTGTATTAATTATAGACAAAACTAGTCTGTGGGTATAGAAGTCAAAGTCATGATTATCTCTGCTGCGGAAATGTAAAAGGGCAAGGGAGAACCTTCTGAGATACAGGAAGTCTACAACCTGATTTGAGTGATGATGTGCATGTGTTTGTTGCTGTGAGTGTGTTAAATACATTGAGTTGTACAGTTAAGATCAACCCACTTTACACCATTTGTCTGTATACTTATACGCATATTTAAAGAGAGAGAAAAATTTCTGCATGCCTGATGTTTAGCTGGACCCTAGAGATATGTTGATTAACAAAGCACACGGTTTTATTCCCCTCAGTGTAGTTCAGTCCTGGTGCCAGTTCAGTGTCTATACAGTATATGGTTGGTAATCTGAACAGAGCTTTCTTTTTTCACACTAAATATTTAAACTCTAAAAAATATATACTATTGCTGATGCTAATGGCAACAGTAGTGCTTCACTTTTCCTTGACAAACATGTTTTGTTTCATTTTAGGCTTTATCAATCCAAGGTCATCCTGATGCCTCATTATGGAAAAAATCCCAGAACTTGTCCTCCCTCCAGCAAAGGAGCTACATGTACTTTCATCCTGCAGATTTCAGAATTGATTCTCTGTGCTGCTAGCATTCTCCATATCCCACGGAGTTGTGCGCTAAAATCCAGAGCAGTGAATACACCTATGAAAAATGATGCTTTCGAACCTGCCTCATGGTGCAGTAAATTTAAAAGTACTCTTAATAATAAGAAGAATCAACATTGACTTTAATGGTCCTCAAGCCCATCACGTAATTTCATTAGCCACCCAGCACAGATGCAAGCAGGGATGATGTCATACTTTTTCCCCTTGCTCTGAAACCTGAGTCAGGCGCCAGAGATGGAAACCAGTTTTACAGACTCTAATCGGATTAAATCTCCTGGCAGCCTCTAATCAATAGGTGGTCGCTGGAGGAATCTCAAAATGTTCACAGCCCTCTCCGGCCTCCTCATGGGCACAGCCTTGCTCAAGCAGAAAGGAGGTTCGGGTGGTCTCTTTCTGCAAGTGGGGAAAGTCTAGATGGTATGTTCTAGGGCACTGTGTCAGTTGCAGTTTCCCCCAGGACTCAGGCCCGTACAGGAAAGAGTCCCCAGGACTCCAGTCACTAATGCAACAGCCTCAAGTTTTTCTTTCTGATCTTACCTAAAGGAAACCTCTAATTATTCACACAACCATCATATAGGAAACTAGCAGTAACAATCACAGGTTTGGGAGTCAGGCACAGCTTGATCTAAAACCCAGCTCTTCCACTGACTAAACAACCTCTAGCAAGCTAGCCTACCTCTCTTAGACTCAGTTTTCTCATCTATAAAGTGAGGATAGTAACACCTACCTCACAGAAGTGTAGCAAGGAAGAGGAGAGTTAATGTGTACAAAGGGCTTATGACATAGTCCTTGGCCTGTGTAGTTACATGCTCAACAAATGAATACTATTAACAAAAAGAAATAAGCTACGATTAATAGCTACCAATGATCATTATAATTCTTAAAACTCTGCAATTCCCTCTCACAATCAGAGAGAATTCTTTTTTGCCTTTATCATTTTACTTGCCTGAACTTTCCCACCTCTCCAACTTAACACAAGTGGGAAGCCTGTGGCTAGATGTGCTCATAACCTCCAGGTTGCTTTAACAAGAACTTCAATAACACGGCAAAATACAATGACCTCATCATCCCAATGTTGCAGAAGTAAAAATCAATGCTACTTAAAAAGCCTGACAATCAATCAAAGTCTAGCCAGATACCCGTGGAAGTCAAACAGACTCATATAAAAAATCGGATTCACCTAGGGATCTCATTAAAGTGCTACAGCTGTAGTTCCCTGATGTAAGCTGGGAGTTTTCACTTGGCTTTCTTTTTTTTTTTTTTTTCTCAAATATGAAGTCCTGGTGAGATCAGGGCTATATGTCTCCCCAGTAGCTGGGTCAGGAGCACTTTTATTGGCTGGATCCCCTCCCTGGAATTACCTATGCAAACGGTCATTCATACGTCAATGTCATCCCATCTTCCCGTGGTGACACAGACCACCTCCTACTGAAGCCACATGCTGCTACAGTCCAGAAAAAACTCTTGAAAAAGTAATAAACACACTTTATTTTTATTACATAGTGCAGTAGGGGTTAAATAAAGCATAATTTTAAAATAATGCATTTCTATTCTATGGGCTTCTTTCTAAAACCTTATAATTCAAACATGAATATAAGACAAATCCCCTCTATGAGCTCATTAAGAGATAACACCTACTATGGGCCAGATATTCTTCGAAGCACTAGAGACACAAAGATGGATAAAGCATAAGCCTGCCCTTCTTAGGATTCTATGAGACCAGCAGGCACAGATCCCCCTAACTTCAGACCCAGTCCCCAAAAAAGGACCAACAGGATACACACCATTGAGGTGATGGCACACACCACTGAGTTAAAACTTTTTTTTCACTCTAGCAGTAAAGAAAATGACTAGACTCTGGATTATCCACCCCAGAACTATTGGAGTGGAAACTTAAACTACTATGAAAAAAATGCTTGAACCAGAATGAGAAGGGCCACTGTTCCCAATAGCATTGGCAACTGATTCACTTAGAAACTCAGTAAAAGTCAAGTCAGGAGCCCAATTCTTAGCCAACTTCAATTCCATGCATACATGGAGGGGAAGGGAATAGTTTACACATTATAAATTGTGTCTTCTGGCTGGGCACAATGGCTCACGCCTGTGAGTACTTTGGAAGGCCGAGGCAGATGGATCACTTGAGATTAGGAGTTTGAAAGCAGCCTGGCCAACATGGTGAAAACCAGTCTCTATTAAAAATACAAAAATTAGCCAGGTGTGTGGTAGGTGCCTGTGGTCCCAGCTACTCGGGAGGCTGAGGCAGGAGAATCGCTAGAACCCAGGAGGCAGAGGTTGCAGTGAGCCAAGATCGCACCTCTGCACTCCAGTCTGGGCAACAGAGCAAGACTCCATCTTAAAAAAACAAACTGTTTTCTTCAGTCCCTCAAGAACACACTCTCATTTCTTTAATTAGCCTCCCTATTTGTAAGTATAATATTAATTCCTCCCTCCTGGGGATGTTGTGAGGGTTAAATGAAGCAATATGTTTTTTCAGTCTAAAAAAGCACCTGGCTCATACTAGGGACTCACTGAATGATAGCTAATAGAAAATTCAGTACGAGGATCCCAAAAAGCAGTGTGACCACAGACACCATGTCCCCAGGCTAGCTTCTGTTTTTTCTTACTTTGAAGCAGGAAAAGCAGACATCTTTCTGGCCACACCAGCCTAGAAAGAGCTAAGCTGAGCTACTAGTTCAAGAAGATCACAGGGCAATGATTCAACCTTGACAAAAGATCTAGAAACATAGCCAACAGAAAACACAAAAATCACAGGAATATCAATAACCTCAACAATAGTAAATAGGTTAAGTTCCCTTATTAAAAGAACTTTCTGAAATATTACAGAAGGCTAAAAAAAAAACGATAAATAATAAAAGAATTTTCAAAAAATTTTTTTAAGGCAAGCTCCAGCTATATGCTATTTACAAGAGATCTGTATAACAGAAAATAATGCAGAAAGGTTGAAAACATGTAGATGCCCAAAGAGAGACCCAGTGCTATGGTCTGAATGATTTTGTCCCCCCAAAATTCATATGTTAAAATCTTAACCCCCCAAGATGATGGTATTAGGAGATGAAGGCATTTCAGAGGTGATTAGAGCATGAAAGTGAAACCCTCATGAATGGGGTTAGGGCTCTTATAAAAGCAACCCAAGACCCCTTTCCTCCTCCAACATGTGAAGACACCGTGAGAAAGCATTTTCTATGAACCAAGAAACAGACCGTCAACAGACACTGAATCTGCCAGCACCTTGATCTTGGAATTCCCAGACTCCGGATATGTGAGAAATAAATTTCTGTTGTTTATAAGCCACTTAGTTTATGGTATTTTGTTGTAGCAACCTGAAGGGACTAAGCAGGCAAATAAAAAGAAAAAGAAAACAATATAGCAATATTAATATTATCTCAAATAGAATTCAAGGCTAAAAGCTCTAATGGGACAAAGAAAATTGTTTTATATGGATAAACAGTAGATTCATCAGGATAGATAGCAACCATGAACATTTTCACTCTGAATATCATGGCAGCAGATACAGAGAGAGTAATTACAACACATCAAGCTCAATTCCAAGGTCTTTGCATATAGCAACTCATAATTCTCCCAAGAACCCAGTAAAGTAGCTGATGCGATTATACAGTTGAGGAAATGTGTCCAAGGTCTGTCAACTCATGAGGGTGGAGCTGGTGTTCACCCCAGGCAGCCTGGCGTTGGTTAGCAGCAATGCTCTTAATTTTTTTTACTATATTCTCTCCAAAAAGTAAAAAGAATTGTTAGAATTTTTTTGTAATTGGCCAAGTGTGGTGGCTCACACCTCTAATCCCAGCACTTTGGGAGGCCAAGGCAAGAGGATTGCTGGAGCTCAGGAGTTCCAGACCAGCCTGAGCAACTCATTGTCTCTTTTAAGAGAAAAAAGAAATTTTAAAAAATTGTCAAACCCATAAGTATGGTGGGAAAAGTTAGAAAATTATTCCCAAAATTTGTTGTGTCACGATGACAAAAAATAAATACACAAAACATGTGAATAATATACATTATAAGCTTAAATTGATAGCAAATTACGATCTCTCTAAAAATGAGACACATTCTTTTTAAATGTTCATGAAACATTCATTTAAAATATATAAAGAGAAATCACTTACTAGGCCACAGAAAAATGTCTCTGTAAGTTTCTGGAGGTAGAGTTCTTATAGGGTCCATTTACTGATTAAAATGGAATTGAATTCAAAACTTCATTGTTCTAAGTCTGTGTGAAAGAATAAATAAAAGTTTAATCTATAAATTATTTGAAAATTAACATACGTTGAAACACTAAATTGAAAATTCTATGGAAAGTAGCCAAAGTTTACTCCAGAAAAATATCATATCACTAAATAAGTTTTTTCCTAAAACAAGAAATGTCTAAAATAAATATTTTCAGAGCATTAGACTCAGCAGCTAGAAAAAGAACAACAAAAGAAACCAAGAGCTAGTTCTTTGGGGAAAAAAGAAAAGGATTAAGGGATGTCTGACAAATCTGACAAAACAGAAAAAAATTTGAGAACACATACATGACACTAGCAATGAAAACATAAATCTAACTACAGATAGGAAAGAGACTATTTTTAATAAAATACTATTTTTATCTTTATGGCAACAACATAAAGCCAAAAAAACTGTTTTGTAAGTTACTACTGCTAAAATAAAAAAAAAAAAAAAACACTGAAATTAAAATGATTAGTGAAATCAACTTTCCTCAAAACTTCCGGATGCTGAGTTTACTTAAAGAGTCATATAATGCTTTCAAGAACTCATTTCACAAGGCTAGTGTAAGCCTGATAGCAAAATAGTGAAAAAAGAACCAAAAGTCAAATCATTTATGAATACATATTATGCAAATGCCCTAAATATAATATTCACAAATATAACCAACAACACATTAAAAGAACACTGTAACACCTTTAATTAGGATTTATTTTAGGAATTCAAGGATAGGTAGTTAGAAGGATAGGTAAACTAGGAATAGAAGGAACTTTAATATGACATACATCTCTTTTTTTTTTTTTTTGGAGACAAGAGTCTCACTTTGTCATGTGGAGTGCAGGGGCACAATCTCGGCTCACTGCAACCTCCACCTCCTGGGTTCAAAGTGATTCTCCTGCCTCAGCCTCCCGAGTGGCTGGGACTACAGGCATGCCCCACCATGCCTAGCTAATTTTTTGTATTTTTAGCAGAAACAGGGTTTCACCGTGTTGGCCAGGCTGGTCTCAAACTCCTGAACTCAGGTGACATACCTGGCTTTGGCCTCCCAAAGTGCTAGGATTACAGGCCTGAGCCACCACACCTAGCCTGTAACAGTCTCTTTAAAAAGTCACTATTACTTAGGGAAAAAAAACAAGGGGCTGTTCTTTATTAAAAAGAAAGTAAAGAGACCTAAAGACCAAAAGCAATGGGTGAACCTTTACTGAACCTTTGGTTTTAGAAAAATAAATAAAAGTAGCAATAAAATATATTTTGGGGAGAAAGTATGTACCATAAAGAGCAGTGAAAAGGTTAGTATCTCTATCTCATGAAGAGTTCTTGTAAATCAGTATTATTTATTTATTTATTCATTTATTTTGAGACAGGGTCTCACTCGGTCACCCAGGCTGGAATGCAGTGGCATGATCATGACTCACTCAGCCTTGACCTCCCAGACTCAGGTGATCCTCCCACCACAGCCTCCCGAGTAGCTGGGACTACAGAAACACCACTACATCCAGCAAATTTGTATATTTTTTGCAGAGACAGGGTTTTACCATGTTGCCCAGGTCTCGAACTCCTAGACTTAAGCAATCTTCCTGCCTCAGCCTCCCAAAATGCTCGGATTACAGGCGTGGGCCACCACGCCCAGCCATCAGTCCATATCTTAAAAAGACAAGTAATCTCCTCTTGCCCCCCGTATAAATACGTAAAGAATCACGAACAAGACAATTTCCAAAAAAGAAATGCAAATTGCCACAAAAAAATATTAAAAAGTATTTGGCCTGATTAATAGCCAAAGAAATTTAAATTAAAATAACAATGAAATACCATTTTTTAGTTTCAGATTAGCAAAGATTAAACAGAACAATGATATTCAAATTTGGAGAAGGTGTAAAAATACTCTACTGGTGAAGTGCAAACTAGTTCAACTTTTTGGAGGTCATTAATTAGATAACATGCAACAAAATGTTTTAATTGAACATAAATATTCTTTTTGATCTGTCAAACTTCTAGAATCTGTCTAAAGGAAATAAGCAAGTAGGTAAAAATGACTATATATGATTTCTTATTGCAGTATTGTTTAGAAATTTTTTAATTAAATCTAAATGACCAATTAAATAAGTTGTGCCAGAGCCATATAACCATATACTCTTAAGCACTTGGAAAGAACAAATACTGTAACTTTATGTATTAGCATAGAAAGAGATCTGAAAAATATTTTAAATTAAAACAGCTTGTAGAAGAGTAGGAATGATTTTATCTAAAAAAAAAAAAAAAAAAGATGCATATGTGCTAATACATGTGTTTATAGATGCATAGAAAACCTGCTGGAAAACTATACAACAAATTATAACAGTGGTTATATCTGTGGGATAGAATTCAGGGGACTTTCTACTGTATGCCTAAATTTTTAGTGTTTTATAATTAGCACATATTATGTCTACAATCAGAAAAATAATACTAGTACATTGCAGAGAGAAAGAAATGTGTTCTCCTTAATGAAAACAAAGTCCTTGCTCCATCTTAATGGGCTCCTCAAGAGACACCCAGGCAAAGCCAGTGGGCTTGGGGCAAAAACTCAACCAGCACTGTGAAAATCAGTCTTGCAGGGTGAAGCTCCACACAACTCAGCCGTGAGTCACATCAGAGAATGGGCCTCTTTAAGTCATCCTTATTGCTACTGAAATAACTACTCCACATCTGGGAACGAGAGTACATTTTCCCAAGGAAGCCCCTGTTTCCAAATCTCCACCCTGGTTTACCATCAGCTGAGACTCTTGGCCCCTCTTGGACCTTCTGCTCAGCAGACCTCTGATCTGGTTAACAGCTTCATTATTTTTAAACTGTCTCTAAGCACAGATTCAGAAGCAAGGGCAGCAAGAATGCCTCCTGAGTCTCTGAAATAAATCAGTCCCTGTAATCTGCTTCCCGTGGCCCTCTGTGACCATGAGCATGAGAGGGGGTTTCATAATCATCATAATATCTTTGCCCTGAGCATCAGCACATAAAAGCAGGTGCTTAGCATGGGGCATCTGCCAAGTCAATCCAAGCCAGAGGCTAAGGGAGGGCTTTGCCAAAATGATTCTGAGTGGCACGAAGATGTGTCTGGGGGCTTCAACGCCTGAGGCTGAGTCAAGAAACAGGTTCAAGATGCTGGGTTAGCAAGGAAAGACAGACTCTGGGTAATCACGTTCATGACTTGAATACCATGTGTGAGTAATTAATAATCTATAAATGTCCTGAATGAGTGCACATATTGAGTTAGTTCATCATTAAAAACAGTGGCAATGTTAATGCAATTCCCCTGTAGGGTTCATTAACTGGACAGAGTGTCAAGTCGGAGTGAATTTATTTTTTCATTTCTTCCATTTACTTTTTCTTTGGTTCTCTTCCATTGTTCATAAATAGAAGTGGTAATTATGGGGGATGGAGGGGCAGCGTTTCTCAATTATTTTGCTGGATATTGTAGAGAAAGGTAGGAATTACCTGTAATCATCTTGCCAAGTCGGCAAGAAAACTAAGTGGAAGTAAACAATTAGCTGGGAGATTTTGGATTTTAAGGCACTTTGAAAAGCCTAAGTTCTAATTATTAGAAAGCTTTGTTTTTCATCTTGCTCTGTGTATATCTGACTCAAAGTGATCTTTAGGCTAGAGAAATCACTGTGCAGGACAATTCAAAAGACATTAAACTCCCATCTTGCCATGGAGGACTGCAAGTGTCTGTAGAAAAGTTATCTATACCTAAGCCTCACCTCAGAATACCACATGCTGCCCCAGATGCTGCTCATCTGAGGATGAGCAGTCAGAAGAACCAGGGAAATGAGGCTGGGTTCTAAGAAAAATGGAACCTTAGAGAGATGAATAGATGGAAAGATGAATGGGAGAACAGATGGATGAGTGACTAGGCAAGTAGAAAGACAGACAAATGGATGGATAGGTAGGTAGGTGGGTCCCTCCCTCCCTCCCTCTCTCCATGCCTGTCCATCCAAGCAAAGACCAGGGAACATCTCCTACCTCAGACAAAGAGGTGGCCGTACTGCTTCCTGGGACCAGTTCTCTTCTCATCTTGATCACACTCCTTCTGCCCCCTCCCAAATCTTATTCCTCATCTATTGCCTGTCTCGATTAATCTCTCTCTCCACTGAATATTCAGCTTACAAACATCTTCAGTTTTCTTGTATGCATATATAGATATACAGATATAGATTAGACATAGATATAGATTAGATATAGATATAGATATAGATATAGATATAGATATAGATATAGATATAGATATAGTAGATATTCCCCCAACCAGCTTCTTGTCAGGCTAAATTCAATTTCATTCCCTCACAGGTTTCTTCTGGACAGAGTTCTTCACATCCTACCATCTATGCTCCGTCACCTCCACCCACTGCGACTTGGGGCCCACCCTCCACTCTATGCTCCTCAAAGGTCCCCAGCCCCCTTTCCCACCCTAAATCCCATGGTTCCCTCTCCCTGTAATATCTGGACCACATTATTTGCCTTGAAACTTTACTCCTCTGTTTCTTTTTTTCCACATCTCCAGCAATCTTTCCTGATTCATTCATTCTTTAATTCATTCAATAAATATTTATTGAGAACTTATTTTGTTCCAGGCACTGATGTAGAGATGTAGGGAATACAAAATGACCAATTCCTAGACCTTACCCTCAAGAGCCTAGAAAGAGAGCTAGCTATGTATGCAGATGAGTTACAATTACACAGGATTAATGTAAACATTCATTCATTGATTCAAAAGGATTATTGAGCACCTCCAAAGTGCCGAGTACAGTTCTAAGAATTAGGCATACAACAGTGAACAAAACTGATAAAGATTCTTCCTTTATTAAGTATATACTAATGAAGGAGAAAAACACTATATGAGTAAAATACAGAGTAGGTCAAAATATAATATGTTATGGAGAAAACTAAAGATGAGAGGAGAATAGGGAGAGCCCTGAGGGAGGGAGGGTTTGCAGTTTGTAATGGATTAGTCATGGAAAAACTTACTAAGAGATATTTGCACAAAGACTTGGCCAGGCATGGTGGCTTACGCCTGTAATCCCAGCACTTTGGGAGGCCAAGGCAGGCAGATCACCTGAGGTCAGGAGTTCAAGATCAGCCTGGCCAAAATGGCAAAACCCTGTCTCTACTAAAAATACCAAAAAAATTAGCTGGGCATGATGGTGGGCACCTGTATTCCCAGCTACTAGGGAGGCTGAGGCAGGGAGAATTGCTTGAACCCAGGGGGTGGAGGTTGCAGTGAGCCAAGATCCCACCACTGTACTCCAGCTTAGGCAACAGAGCAAGACTCTGTCTCACAAAAAAAAAAAAAAAAGACTTGAACAAGGTAAAGGAGTAAGCCTTGTACATATCTGGGGAAAAGAATTAAAATAGAGGGAACAGCAAATGGGAAGGCCCTGAGGCAGGGGGGTGTCCAGTGTCCTGGGACAACGAGGAGGGTGACAGTGGTGAAAGGCGAGGTTAGAAATGCAGGGCAGGGAAAGGCAGAGTATGGGGCCTGTGGTCCCTCAGGGGACTGGGAGTTCCGCTCTACATGAGACAGAAAACCACCAGACAGTTGGAACAAAGGAATAACGTGATCTAAACTACATGCTGAAAAGATCCCTGTTCGGCATATAAAACAGACTCCCAGAACACAGGCAGAAGCAAGGAAACCCATTCACAGAAGACCACCAGAGTCATGCAGGATAGAGTTGGGGGTGGCTTAGAGCAGGGGCAGCGGTGGAAGGATACAAAATGGTTGGATTTGGGGTATAAAACTAACAGATTTAGTGCTGGATTCCAAGTGAGAGTTCCCCAGAGGTAGTACCCAAAGAACCCATAAAAGTGCCCCCACAAGACAGTCAGCTTCAAATGCCTGCCAGCCCAGGTCCAGCTGCCAGCTGACAAGAGCACGAGTCTACTAAGGCCGATGCTGGCTCAACTCCCCTCTCCCCAGCCCCTCCCACCTTGTCCCTGGGAGATGATCCAAAATGGTGGCCTCATTCTGAAGATGAAGAGGAGGAGTATGATGTACGTTGGAGAAAAAGAGAAGAGGCTAATCAAGCCTCCTTTTGCCAAATGCCGATGGTCAGCCTTCAGTTGTCTCAAGCTGAGGGAGGAGAAGAAGCATTAACATTGAATGAAATTACTGATTGTATGATTACACTAGCCTGGACATGCTAACAGAGGACCTACCGTTACCTGAAAATGGTCAGAGGCATACAATGATTTGCCCTAAATTTCATCTTTCATTTAGGGACAGGAAAAAACTAGTTCCATGGAATAAATGTCAAGGGACAGAAGACAAAAATACAGTTTTTATTATGATAAAATCATGCTAGCTCAATGAAACATTTACTTTGGGAAATCAAGACCAAAATGGTCAACAAAAGCTCTTATGGAAAGGCTGGTTTAAAAAAAAAAAAAAAGCAACTTTATATCTAATTGATGATATATACCGCCACCCCTAAGCAGAGCCTTCAGGAGCCCTTCTTTTAGGGTTAAATCTTCAGTCAAAGACACAGTCCACAGAAAAAGCCTCTCTCTGAAACAAAACTGCTAGAAGCTGGCAGGAAAACAAAGGGTTTTGTTGTTTTTGTTGTGGTTGCTGCGGGTGCAGTGCTGTTTGTTGTTCAGTAGAAGTCCTTAGGTTTTAGGAAGCAGAAATCCTGGGCTGAATTTATGATTTGAATAGATACTCCCAGAGTAAAGCTCATCCTTCATTTGACGTTTCTTCGCTCAGTAGTTTTTTCCATATTGTTCGCATGGAGCCTTGCCATTTGATTTATCCTTACCATAATGCACTTGTACATTTGCTGTTTTGATTATTATCTCATACTTAAAGCTGAGTTGGCACTTTCTTCCAGGGCCCTCATTTCCAGTGGCTTATAAATTTTATGAACAAATTACTTTTTATTTATCAACTCCTTCCTCTGCCCAGCAGTGAATTTTTTGGAAGGTTGGCAGGGAAGGCACAAATGCTATTTTTTAAATGAAACATCCTAATGAAGAAAGCTGTGGTATTTGAGGGGGAATAAGCCAAGATAATTCTTTCTTTTAAATTATTACATTACTCTAAAGTAAAGAAATAAATATAATTTAGGAAACATAATATAAAGCAAATATATGTGCTAGTCCTCCAAAAACAGAATGAATTCCTTGGAGGAGGTACTGTGCCAGAATCTCATTTGTTCTGGTATATAGCTTCTATGCTGGAATGTTTCCAAAACAGTTACAATTCCATAACCCCATCAAGTTATGCAAAAAAAGTTGATAAGTTTATTATGATTTCAAGAATGACATTTGACTTACATAGGAGCGAGAGGCTGTCAAACTCTGGATTGACAGCTTCCTCCAGCAGCAGCACTGTAAAAAGATATTAAAGTCACCACAAGGGGGATAGGGTTGGTGCACATGAATAAACTCCACAGAAGAACGGATTCAACGTTTACTTAGGCTATACAAAACAAGCATTATTATCCCCACTTTGCAGAGAAAGATATTGAAAATTCAGAGAGGCCGAATACCTTGCCCAAGTTCACATAGTCAGTGTTACAGCCTGGATCTAAATCTATCTCTCCAAAATATCACATTTTAATTTTAGATAATATTTTTGAACCTTCTAATCCTTCCCACCAAAATACACTATCCATCCTTCTAAAAATCAGAAAAGTGGCCAATTTGGGGAGATGCAATAAATACTAAAAAGGCTGAAAGTCAAGAGTGTAGGTGGTTTGATTTCTGGATGATGGTTTTGGGGCTGAAAAGCACAGCAGAGCCCAGGCGTCAGGAAATTCTGGTTCCCCCTCTATTCCAGCTCTCCACTCTACCAATCATCTCAGCTACCCTCCCAACACCTGAAAGTCCAGCCTATGAAGAAATACTTCCATTCATTAAAAAAGGAAACTGAGAAACATCAATTGCCCAGATTTACACAGTAGTAAATGCTATTCTGACTTCTTAACAACTAGACGATGGTAAACTTGAATTAACCCGTATCCAGAATTCTAGGCCTCATAATTATCTGGTACTAAGGAAATTCGGTGGAAGAAAGAATGCCCAATTATGTCTGTGTCACAAAAAACAGCAGCACCCATCTTTAATGGTATGTATTCTGAAACTCTACCAGATAACCAAAAGAAAAAAAAATCCCATAAAGCTAAAACAAGTAGCTCTAGACACTAAAATAAGAAAATATTTTTAACAGTACCTAAGAAGCCAAACTTCAATTATAAGAATATTGAAGATTTTTATTGAGGATAAGAAAACATCCTAGGAGATTTCAGCTTTTACTCAGTATCACTTCTGCAAAAAGGCAACTACATTATGCTGTTAGCAATGGCACAGGCTGCACTCCACTTCCTTGAGGAAGAAATGAGAAATTGGGCTCATATAAAAACATACGCAAGAAAGTAAGTATCAAGATTTGTCTGGAAATATTACATATTTAACCTAAAGTGGGAGTCTAATGTTCACCTTAGCTTCCCAGTAGGAGCCCCTTTCTTTTTTTTTCTTCAACTTTTCAGTTCTGTGATACATGCACAAGATGTGCAGGTTACATAGGTAAATGTGTGCCATGGTGGTTTGCTACACAGATCAACCCATCCCCTGGGTATTAAGTCCATCATTCATTAGCTCTTCTTACTGATGCTCTTCCTTCCCCCACCCTCACAAAAGGCACCAGTGTGTGTTGTCCCCTTTCGTCCCCCGTGTCCATGTCCTCTCATCATTCAGCTCCCACTTATAAGTGAGAACACACAGTGTTTGGTTTTCTGTTCCTGCAGTAGTTTGCTGAGGATAACAGCTTCCAGCTCCATCCATATTCCTGTAAAAGACATGATCTTGTTTATTTATGGCTGCATAGTATTCCATGGTGTATATGTACCACATTTTCTTTATCCAGTCTATCATTGATGGGCATTTGGGTTGATTCCATGTCATTGCTATTGTAAATACTTCTTCAATGAACATATGTGTGCATGTATCTTTATAATAAAATGATTTATATCCCTTTGGGTATCTACTCAGTAATGGTATTGCTGGATCAAATGGTATTTCTGCCTCTAGATCTTTGAGGAATTCCCACAAGGTCTTCCATAATGGTTGAACTAATTTATGCTCCTACCAACAATGTAAAAGCATTCTCTTTTCTCCAAAACCTTACCAGTATCTGTTGTTTCTTGACTTTTTAATGATCACCATTTTGACTGGCATGAGATGGTATCTCACTGTGGTTTTGTTTTGCATTTCTCTAATCATCAGTGATGTCAAGATTTTCTTCATGTTTCTTGGCTGCATAAATGTCTTCTTTTGAGAAGTGTCTGAGGAACCCCTTTCTTTGGGGAATTCCATACTGTTTGAGTTTTGATGTGGAGAGAAGATGGACAGTCTCCTCCTAAAGGAGTTGAAAATGTTATATAGTCCCTTGCCACATGGGCACATTCATGAAGCAAAAGTTCTGCTGATCAGAGAACTGCACCAGACTTGGTGCAGAAAATTCTCTCACACTAAGCAATTTCAATCTTCCTTTTTTCTTTCTTTCTTTTTTTCTTCCTCTCTGTGTCTTCCTCCCTCTCTCATGCTAAGGCAAAGCTCCTGGCACAGAAGCCACACTTAAAACTGTACTGCCCAGGAGAAAATATGTGCAAACTTTACACCTGATAATAGGTGAGTATCGAAAATATATTAGGAACTCAAACAACCCAATAGCAAGGAAACAAATAATCTGATCACAAAATGGACAAAGAAGCTGAATAGACATTTCTCAAAAGAAGACATACAAATGACTAGCAGGTATATTTTAAAATGCTCAACATCACTAATGATAAAGGCAAAACTTCAGCTGAATTAAATTTAAAGAAGTTTAATTGAGCAACAAACAAGTCATGAATTGGGCAGCCTAGCCTGCCAGAGTGGACCCAGACACTCCAGCACCAGCCACATGGTGGGAGGAAAGTGAGGTACAGACACAGCTGGATTGATTACACTTCGGCATTTGCCTTATTTGAACACAGTTCAAACAGTTGGCTACACTTGATTGACCAAAACTCAGTGATTGGCACAAGTGTAGGTTACAGTGTGGTTACACCTCCACTTTTTTATAGTTCACGATGTACAGAATACTCTTTAGGCTGAACTTAAAATATGTAAGGAGGCAGCTTTAGGCTAAACCTGATTTAACACTCATCATCAAAGAAATGCAAATTAAAACTACAAGAAGATATTCCTTCACACCTGTTAGATTGGCTATTATTACACAGATGGTAAATAAGTGTTGGCAAGCATGTAGAAAAAAAGCACCCTCGTACACTCTTGGTGGGAATGCAAATTAGTACAGCCATATAAAAAACAATGTGGAGGTTCCTCAAAAAAATTAAAATAGAACCACCATATGATCCAGCAACCCCACTTCTCAGTATAGATCCAAAGGAAATGAAATCAGTGTGTCGAAGAGATATCTGTACTTGCATATTCATTGCAGCATTATTCACAACAGCCAAAATATAGAATCAACGTGAATGTCCATTGACAGCTGAATGGATAAGAAAATGTGGCATATATATGCAATGGAATATAATTCAGCCTTAAAAAGGAAGAAAATTCTGTCCTTTGCAACAACATGGATAAACCTGAAGTAACTTATGCTAAGTAAAACAAGCCAGGCACAGAAAGACGAATACTGCATGATCTCACTCATATGTGGAGTCTAAAAATTTGAACCACAGAAGCAGAAAGTAGAACAGCAGTTGCCAGGGACTGGGGGTGGGACAGAGAGGAAAAGGAGAGATGTTGATCCAAAGATAAAAGTTTCAGCCAGAAAGGATGAAGAAGTTCTGGAGATCTATTGTACAACATGACAATTATAGTTCATAATAATGTATTGTATACTTGAAAATTACTAAGAAAATAGATCTTAAATGTTCTCACCACAAAAACACAAGTATGTAAAGTGACAGATATATTAGCTTGATTTAATAATTTCACAGTGTATCCATAGAGCAAAACATCACGTTGTACACACCATAAATATATTTTTTATTTGTCAGTTATATATTAATACAGTTGAGAAAGGATTTAAAATTTTAAAAAAAAAACAAAACTGCACTGCACTACCCAGTACTCAGTGGCTGCTGTGGTGGTACTTTTTTTTATAGGACCAGGCCTATGGCTGGTATTTAGACATTTTTTCCCAAAGTTCAGCCTCGACTGGGTGTTTTCAGTCCTCTATATATTTCTGTGAGCACCCTCTATTCTTAATAAACCAAGTCCATTTCTATTGTGCATAAACTAAGAATTCTGACAGAATCAAAACCCAGCTCTGACAGCACTTGCCTGTACAATCCACCAACGTTCTTTTTTAATGGATGACCTACATCATGAAAGAAAGATTCAGTTATATTTTCTACATTCTGATTACTAGGTTATAGAGTGTGGACTATAATTCTGGAAATTTCCATTTAAAAAAGAAAGTTAGAAGAAATTATTTTGCTAATTAAATGAAATCATCCAAAACGACAATACTATTGTCTGAATATCTGTGTCCCCCCAAAATTCATATGTTGATATCTAACCACCAATGTGATGGTATTAGGAGGTGTGGCCTTTGGGAAGTGATTAGGTCATAAGGGTAGAGCCATCATAAATTTAGAATTAGTGCCCTTATAAGAGACCCCAGAAAGCCAGCTCAGCCTTTTCCCCATGTGAGCATGCAATGAAAAGCCACCATCTATGAACAAGAAAATGGGCCCTTAGCAGACACCAAATCTGCTGTCCCCTTGATCTGGTACTTCCCAGCCTCCAGAACTATGAGAAATAAATTTCTATTTTTATAAGCCACCCAGCCTATGGCATTTTCGTTATAGCAGCCTGAAGACAATCATCCAAACACTTTATGCCCAACCATACTAGGCTCCTGTGGTATTACTGTGATATGATGTATGATACAATGCCTAACACATTCCACACTAAAGAAATGCTTAGGAATACCCAGAAAGCATGTATAAGGCATGTGTTTCATGTTTGTATCTGGGATGGAGGCAAAGGGTGTAAGAGGCAGACGCAAGGAAATGGTCATAAACATCACCACTGTTGATTTCAGTTGGTTTGAACAATTTTTAATAATTCCAAATTTACAAGGTGACACTACATTGTAAGTTGTAATTACTAATAACTAATTTGAAGGCCAAAGTAGGATGGAAGTTGAGGGAAAGATTATGTCATTATTGCCTCTTTTTACAATTCATACTCTGGTTTTTAAACAGAGATAAAGAAAAATGTCTACTAACAGTAAATTATGTAAGAGTCTAACTGGACCATCAACCTTAACTTGATTATATGAAAAGCAACTGTTTGAAACAAAAGGGAAGAAATTGAATCAAAGGGTATTTAAAAAAAACATATATTATAATGTACATGTATATAGCATACACTCGGTTGGTGCAAAAGTAATTACAGTTTTTCCATTAAAAATCATGGCAAAAACCACAATTACTTTTGTACCAACCTAACATAAATTACTTTTAATGGCAAAACTGCAATTACTTTTGCACCAACCTATTATAAATACATTTAAGATTTTTTTCATTTCACCTCATCCAATTCTACTAGGCAGAGGGTTAGAAACAAACAAACAAAGCTTCACTGTCCCTTCAAGTAGCAGGAGTCTATGATGTAATCCAGAACATATAAACTGCTATATTAGTAAAGGAGGGGTCATATCTCAAAAGGGCTTGATCAGCTTGAAACAAAAGAAAGGGGAAGAAATTGAATCAAAAGAAAATGAAGGAAAGTCAGGAGAAAAGGTAAACTTCCTTAAGACAGAACACAAGGCAGCTCACCATTGATGATTGTTAAGACTGTTCTGACTGAATTCATTAATTAAATTGATCAAACAGTTCAATATCATCTTAAAAAAAAGATTGAATGCTTTTGACGAAACTGAATAGATATTAATTACATAGACAGATAAAATAGTCCATGCAGGTGTGTATTGATGCAGCAAGAAGTCTTAAAGAAAAAGATTTTAAGAGTAGGACAAAACCAAATGCATTTATGCTGAAAAAACTGCTGAGAAACAGAAAGACAGCAAGCGCTCCTCTAAGGCTGTAAATTGTATTGGGTAAATGAAGGCTTCTGATTAGCTTCTGGCTGTGCTTCTAATAAGGGAAAATTCTTCAGATTACCTATGATTACAGCAATTTTCAAAGCATTAGAATGTACAAGAGACAAGTGAATGATGGATTTGAGGGGGTGAATAAAGAAAAAGAGTTTATATTTTGAATAAAAAATGAAGGTGGAAACCAGCCATGGGATAATGTCATGAAATAAAAAATGGGGTGGCAGAAGGGGTACCCTGCAGCTCAAAAAGGAAACACTTCCAGTAGCAAGAAATAGACTAGCTCATAAAGAAAAGCCTTCCCCCACTCTTTTCCAGCTATGTTTCAGAACAAACACTTTAAGATAGTTAATTTGATTTTTTTTAATGCAACATGTCACACAGATATTTTCTGATGGCAAATGTGTAATTACAGGAGATCAAGAGATCGTGGTGAGACTGATACTGCTTTTGCCTACCTATTTTTGCTGCGTCCTTAACAGGTTGTAAGACCCCCTACATAGATCCACACAAAATTTACCAGTCTGCAGTCAGTCAATACATATGTATTGAGCACCTACTATGTGGCAGGCATTCTTCTAGGTGCCAGGATTTCAGCAGTAAACAAAACAAAAATCCCTGTTCTTATGGAGTGAATATTCTAGTTGAGAGGGGAGAGACAGACAAATAAATAAATAATACACACAGCAGGTCAGATTGTCACAAATGCTCTGGAGAATGATAGAGCAAGGTCAAGAACACCAGAATGGTTGGAGTAAGAAGCTGCCTGATAGTCATACACATGAATAGGAATGAGTGACTAGGGTCTGAAAGAAGACCTTGGGTCCTGGACTTTTGTTGTTCTTTTTTAATAGCATTAAAAAACATACAACATAAAATCTACCATCTTAATCATTTTTAAGCTTACAGCTCAGTACTGTTAAGTACATTCACATTGCTGTGCAACCAATCTTCAGAGCTTGCAAAACTTCAGTCTTCAGATCTTGTAAAACTGAAACCCCATTCCCATTAATAAACTCCTCATTTCCCGGTCACCAATACCCCAGCCCCTAGTCACCACCATCTGACTGCACTAGGTGCCTCACAGAAGTGAAATCAGACAGAATCTGTTCGGTGCTGGGCCTCTTGTAGTGACCACTGGAAACTGCAATACACTGCCTGCAGAGATCAGTCCTGAGGTGCTCATGATGAAAAGAAGTGAGACTAATCCCAGCTCTTTGGGAGGCCAAGGCAGGAGGATGGCTTGAGTCCAGGAGTTTGAAAGCAGCCTGGAGAACATAGTGAGACCTTGTCTCTACAAAAATAACTTAAAAATTAGTAGGGCCTGGTACAGTGTGTCTATCATCCCAGGTAATCAGGAGTCAGAAGCAGGAGGGTTGCTTGGGCCCGAGGTCAATGCTACAGTGAGCTGTGATCATGACACTGCACCCCAGCCTGGGTTACAGAACAAGACCCTGTCCCAAAAACAAAACAAAACCCTAGTGAGGCTCTGCAGGTTAGAACTGACAAGGGACTTTTCCAGGTGCATGTAGAATTCTAGGACCTTTCTACATTCCTGCCTACCTGGCAGACTCCCAGCTCTCAGGCTCTTCCTTGGCCCCTGCAGAACAAAATGTGAAAAGCCAAGCATCTTCTTACCTGAAGCAGATGAAACTCCTGGGCTCCCTCTTGACCGCCCAGATATCCAGCTATTGCAGGGCAGGCGAAACACTCCCATAGTGCCTAGCACATGAGGTGCATCCTCCAGAATGTTCTACAGAAGGCTTAGTTTAGTGAGAGTACTCTGACCTTCCTTCCAAAAGGAAGCCCAGTTTTGTTACAAGGGAATCACTCTGCTCAACTGCCAAGGGGCAGGTCTCCTTATATCTGCTCCTCAGAAGACCCAACGTGCCCCTCCCACAAAGATCACAGGCCACTGCACTGAGGCCACATGCTCCCACTCCAGGATCCTGCTGCCTGGGCTCAGCTCTGCTCCTTCTCACTCTTGGGCTGCAGTCATTGCAGCATAGGCCCCTCAGCAACTAAGAGCAGGTCAGGCCTTTCACCCACCCCAACACACACACACCTCCCTTAGCATTCTCACTCATGCAGGAGTGTGGTCAGACATTCCCCTGGCCTCCTGAGCCATGCGCTGGCACACCATCAGTGACACTGGAGCCACCAAAGTTAGTAAGTTTCTTACTGGTGGAAGACAAGGGCAGCTGGATCAATTTCAGATAAGTTGCCTTCATTCATCATCCCCTTTTGGTTTGTTTTTGCATCTTTAATAATTCTATACAATATAAATAAATAATGTCTTTATTTTTATTTCCTAAATAATTCATATTTGTTATAGTAAAATTAGAAAATACAGGTAGACTGAAAGAAAAAAGAACCACACCATTCAGAGTTAATCATTGTAAATATTTTGACATTTAGCCTTCTAGATTCTGCCTGTATTAATTATACAAATTGTAACAATAAAAACAGATTCAACCTGTTTTTCATCATTGTATTGTGACTACCTTCATATATCCCTAATTTTAAATTTACAATGTCCTCTTTCATTAATAGCTACATTGTATTGCATCAAACAGTTACAACACAATTTATCTCAATTCCCCATTGCTGACTTTTCATGTTGCTTTCAGAATTCTTCTTAATGTTGCTGTGAAAAGAGTTTCTCAAAGGTCTAGCTTCAGGCACACTTGATACAGGTATTTCAGTGACATCACCTGGGATCAGTCTCTCTCCAAATTCTTTGGGTACACTTTACTGTTAGTCAGGATCTCCCCACGTGGCAGCAAGATGGCCAAAGCAGCTTCAGCCCTGATTATCTTTGCCAAAAAAGTTGGGTGCCCTTGCCACATGCCTAGGCCTCACTCAATCTGTGTGGTCAGAGAGATAGAACACCAGTTGGCCAGCCCTCAGTCACAAACCCATCCCTGTGTTCTGGAGGTGGGGTCAGTCCCATCCAAACCACAAGGACGAGGTGGAGAGAAAGCGAGGAATGGAAGCTGAATAGCAAAAGAACAGATGTCCATTACAACCAGCTACGTGGAAAGCACTCCCCTCTCCTCCCATGAGCCACATCCTTCCACCGTGGCTCCAGGTGCCGAGGAACCAGCCTCTGAGTGCTTTTACCTGCCTCACCGGCCCCCTCCCACCTCCCAGAACTGCACTGGGGTGATAAAACTGTCACCTTCTCTGCCCTCTGAAGGTGCTGTTCATACCTCATGTACCACAGTCAATCCGCACTCCCAGAGGGAGCCTTGCCAAAGCTCCCAACAGACTGCGACCTTCCTTCCTCTGTACCCGTAGAGTTTCTACTTAGCAATTCATTATGTAACACTCTGTCCGTGTCTTATAATTTTTGTTTAACTTTATATGTATGAATCTTGTCTCTCCCCAGTTAGTCTTTAAAAGTGAATTTTTTAAAAAAGCACGCACAGTTTTTAAGGGTCCCTCTAAACTAGATGTTTGCCCAATTAGACCTATGTTTAATCTTTACATTCCCCTCAGTTTGTCTCTTTTCTCCTTTCAGTTCCTTTCAGTAGAGTGAGCCACATTTGATTTCTACAAGCTCACAAGAACCTGATTGTCAAATTTTCAGGAACTTTGCAAGCAGATTGTTAAATCATTGGCAGTTCAAAATCTGCCATGGCAGGACTATTTACACCACAGAAATTGGCAAATATTAAAAAAAATTTTTCAGAGAGCCACTTATTAAACATTTGCTAATACCTCACCTGTCCATTCTAACAGTTGCCTTGCATTCAAATAATGTTTTAGATTTTGCAAAGCCCCACATGTCCCCATCAGATCCTGTGGGTTATGAAACACACAAGCTGAATCAGATTATAGCCAAAAACTAGCCAAAGCTCAGAGCAACAAGAATCCACACACACGTATACAAGACATCTCCTTAGGCAACCTGTGGTTGAGGATAGAGACCTAGATTTCTTGATTAAAGCAGATCTCATTCCAATGTCCAGGGTAGGTCTTTGCTGACTTGACAAGTCAAGCCTCCAAAGCTGCAGAAGCAAGGCCTGACTTTATGTTTAGCTTTTATTCTGAAGCAGTCTTCTATAACCTATCCTTCCTGCTATTGCTTATGTATCTTTTGATCTCTCTAGAGCCAGTCTTTGTTCCCAAGCTGCACATGTGGAATGTGATTATTTGGTGACTCTAAATCACTCTGGATTATCTGTATATTCCCTTCATTTGAGGTACAAATCTGTCTCTTGCCCAAATTTTTTCTTAGTACCCCAAATCTTTAATATGTTCCCAAGCCCTCATCTTTCACCTTTACATTTGTTCACGTAGAGTCATGTCACACCGCCGTGAAATCTATAAAGCAGATTTATTAAGTCCATTTTACGAGTGGAGAAACTGACACCCAGAGATATACTCAGGCTCACATAACAAGTTAATGGCAGAGCGGGGACTAAATTTCAAGACTCCAGTGCCTTCAACTCATTCATTAACCTATTCATTGATTTATTCATTCAGTAATATTTAATGATGCTATTATGATAGTTGTTACTCCTCAGTTGGGCTAATGAGAGTCTTGGCTTTATTATTACAGTCTGACTCCTTCCCACTAAGAATGGTTTCAAAAATACATTCAATTTCTATATCCTGTATGGGAATTTCCCCCTCATGAAGCTGACCTCTCCATCCCTGAGTGTTCCACATCTCAGAAAATCTATCTTGGAACCTGCAACCTAACCAAGAAAGCAGCAGACAATAACACCTTGGCTGTGCCAGTCTCTCTAAATCCCAATCCCCTGTAAATCTCCCAGGTATCGGTTTTAGAGCAGCGTGTCTATAAGCAACAGAAAGCAACTCTGCCATCTTTAATAAAAATTGACTCGATTGGGAGGATGTGGGGTAGCTTATAGAATCAAAGAGACCTGGAAGCCCAAGCCTCAGAAAGAACTCGAATCAGGGCAAGTCCAGGGATGCAGATGGCAGGTACCCTCACCACCACAACTGGATTCTAACCATTTTTAGTCATGATCTCACAAGACTCAGTATCCAAATCCCAAAGCAATCAGTTTGCATGCCTTCCCATGGGGGAAGGGAGCTCTCTAGTCTAGAGCAAAATTGGGATGCTGTCAAGCAAAAGAAGGAAAGAATCCAACATAGCTAATAACCACAGAGGTTGACAGGTATATAGTCCGTTAGAGTCTACAAAATACTTCTCCAAACAATAGCTTTTATATGGACTCTATAAGATAGGCTGGACAGGTAGTGCTTTCCCAATTCCAGAAGATAAGAAAGTTTCAGAGAGGTGAAGTGGCTTTGCCAAATCATTTCTCATTCCTGCTCTCTTTCTCCAAAGACTTCAATCCACCAGGCCACAAAAAAACACAAGTATTTACTACGCCCTCATCTCTCTCCCAGACCTCTGCAATAAGCTCCTTATTGGTCTCCCTTTTTCTCCCAGTGGCATTTTCTTTACACAGTAACCAGAGCAATCCTTTTAAAATACATCAAATTATGTCACTCCCAAGCTCAAAGCCTCCTAATGGCTTTCTATCACAGAATAAAACTCAAAGTCATATGCAACCTACAATGCCTCACGTAATCTGACCCAGAGGCATCTCTTCTACTTTATCCCCTACCATTCTACCATTTTCTCCCACACTCACTGCAGTCCAGTCACATTAGACTCCTTTCTGGACTTCAGCAGGTAGCAGACATTGTTATTTGAAGAATGAATCCTGCCTCAGGACCTTTACACATGCGGTTCCTGCTGCCTGGAACACAACTTCTCCCAGACATCCAAATGGCTCTGTCCCTACTCAACAGAAGCCCTTCTGACAACACTATTGAAAATGCATATCCTGCCAGGCATGGTGGCTCATGCCTGTAATCCCAGCACTTTGGAAGGCCTAGATGGGCGGATCACTTGAGGTCAGGCATTCGAGACCAGCCTGGCCAACATGATGAAGCCCCGTCTCTACTAAAAATATAAAAATTAACTGGACATGGTGGTACATGCCTGTGATCCCAGCTACTTAGGAGGGTGAGGTAGGAGAATAGCTTGAACCTGAGAATGGGAGGTTGCAGTGAGCCGAGATTGTACCACTGCACTCCAGCCTGGGAGACAGTAAGAGACTCCATCTCAGAAAGAAAGAAAGAAAGAAAGAAAGAAAGAAAGAAAGAAAGAAAGAAAGAAAGAAAGAAAGAAAGAAAGAAAGAAAGAAAGAAAGAAAGAAAGAAAGAAAGAAAGAAAGAAAGAAAGAAAGAAAGAAAGAAAAGAAAGAGAAGGAAGGAAGGAGGGAAAGAAAGAAAGAAAGAAAGAAAGAAAGAAAGAAAGAAAGAAAGAAAGAAAGAAAGAAAGAAAGAAAGAAAGAAAGAAAGAAAGAAAGAAAATGCATATCCTATGCTCTCTGCTCTCTTGTGAAATCATTAATTTCTAAACCCAAACACTTTTGAGAGTAAAAGGAGATGTTATTAATAATTAACCCCAAGATGACACAGGATCACCTAAACCAATTTATTTATCTTCATGATATCTATCAGTATCTGTAATTACATTATGTATCCATGGCTTTATGTTTTCATTGTCCAGCTTCTCCACTAAAATGTAAGTTCTTAAACATCAGGGCCTCTGCCTTGGTAACTGCTCTATCTCATAACCTAGAATAGCACCTGGTACATAACAGGCACTCAATAAGTATTCATTGAATGAATTAATGAAAAATGACCCTTGTTTTCTGCTTAATAATGTTTTCAGCGCTGTGGTAAAAATATCTAGACATCTGAAACATTTAGAAAACAATACAATTTCAGATTGGATGGTATTGACCACAGGTCTTATTTACAACCACCCTGGGTGGCTATTACTGAGAAACAATTAGTAATTTTGATAAGGGAGGATTAAATGTAGTGATTTCATAAAGATACTACAAAAAGAAGAGATTTGAGCTGGGCTTTAAAGGGTAGGTAGGTTTTAAGCAAGAAAGAAGAAAAAGGATGCCCTCTCAGGCTGTTAAAAATCTTAAAAAGCATGGCATAGACAAATGACCATGAAAAGCCCTTCCCAAAGGTCTTCTTTTACCTCTCTATACTCTCTTCCTAGGAGTTTGATTTGGGACATGTTGGGTCTGAGGTGTCTGTAGGAGATGTCTAGCTTGTGTTTAGAAATCTGACTTTGGAGCTTGGCCTAGAGATTCTAGAATTGGAAGTCATCCACATAAAGGTAATAACTGCCATGGATGCCATCCAAGAAATCTCAGCTCTCCTTAAGACTTATCCTAATACCCTACAGCTTTGGAGCATTCAAACAGAAGATGGTATTCATGTTGAGAAACAATCCACACATTCAATCTCAAATCCAGCCAAGTAGCCGTATTGCAAAAGCAAGCAGATCTAAACTGTTCCTCAGGTTTGTGCCTGCCCAATCTTACTCAAACACAGACACCAGAGACCAGTTTAGACCAGGGGGCAGGAGGCAGATGACCTTACAGCTCAGTGTGCCTGGGACCATTCCACTTTATACCTATTTTCCCATTATAATTATTAATAGCACCTTTTCATGCTCAAAACCATTCCATTTTAGAGTTTAGTTGATAAATTATATGCCCAATCTACTAATTCCACAAATGACAAATTGCCAAAATAAATAATTTCTTGAATGGCCCATTCCCTAAAGAACCAATTTGCGTAATGTAATTGTTTCATGTAACTTTCTAGTTTAGTTACTTGGTTTTCATTTTACTTCTATAATACCAGTTTGAGAAAGTCTATGTTTAGACTGCTTCTTCCCCAGCTCCCTAACACTTTAGCTGGAAACTTAACTTCTTCATCTGTGCCTCAGTTTCCCCCTCATTGCCTCTCGTTCTGTCCCTCAGCCTCTAGCAGCAACAGCAGGGAACTGGAGCAGAGAAAAACTGAGCATGTTCTTCTTATGAATATATTCTCCTCATGAATATATTGCTTTATGAATATATTCAATGAAAATATTCTTTTTATGAATATATTCTTTATACTGCCTTCTTGCCTATATTCTTAAATATGAAGAGTTCATATGAATGTATTATCCTTATGAATAATAATGATTTAATGAAAAATATATTTATAACAATTCTCCCTATTCAAGAACATATCCTTATGAACATATTTTTATCATGGTCCTCAAGGCCCCTCTCTCTGCCTCTCAATGTTCCCTGCTTCTGTTCCTCTGGTTCTTGAGCCTGACTAATCAAAAAACTGGTTGAAAAGTTCTCAAAATGCTATTAGAAAATCAAAATGAAAACCAAAACTAAATCGTATAGACAACATAAGTAAGCTTGGTGAACTCCTCTTTCAATGAATTGGATCAGGTAACAAATTAGGTTTCAGCAAATTAGCTTTCCGTTAGTTGACTTTTAGCAACCTGATCCATGGCCTTCCTGACCAGCCCCTCTAAAATAGGTCTGCCATTATCCCACTCACCACCTCAACTCCACCAAAATTCTCTACCAGAGGCTTTATTTCCTTCATAGTTTTATCAAAACCCAAAATAATTGTGATTCTTTATTATTTTTCATTATCCCCACTTGGAATATCCTCATGAGGGCCAGGGGCCTATTCAGTTGTGTTCACCAGTGATTCCACAGCCCAGTCACAATCTCTGGCACATAAGTAGAGGCTCAACAAATATTTGTTGAATAAATCAGGGATGAGTCAATGAGTGAAGGAAGGAACAGGGAATCCCAACAAAGTCCTTAGATTCGTGATGAAAACAAGAAGGAGGATCAACCACGTACTAATCCCTACCTCAGTTCTGACCAGCATCACTCCACCACCCTCCTTTTTCACTGAAAAGTAAACAGAAGTAGTAAGCAAAACTTTTTTAAAATTGGGCAGGAAAGGAAGGGGAGGAAAGTGACTCAAGAGATGAACAAGCTTTCAACTACTTTTTAATCAAACTGAACCTGTTTGACCATCTCAAATCAGAATATACTGGAGAAAATTTCTCCCCCAGATGTTACCACATTGCCCATTTAGTGCAGCTCTACTTGAGAGCAGATGGCGATGAGTCAGGATTTAACAAAGACCTTAATGGCTCTTCTGCCAGCCCTGGGCCATCATTTGCATAGGAAGCAGATTTGGCTCGGCTGCTGATGGTGATCGCCTCTTACCCACTTGGACGTGACCTCATTTTCACATCTCCATTTTCCATCTCTGCCATATGCAGTCATAACCTTCTGGGAAATACTGTGCCACAAAATATAAAATAAAAGCAAATCCTAATCATTTGAAGCACTATTTTAATTATGATTTTACTGACATACCACCTCATTAGAAATTCATTTTTAAACAGTCTCACACATTTGAGTTAGTGTGACATGGTTTCCCTTTCACCAATTTAATGTCTCAAGTCCAGAGTTTATAGCATTGCATCAGGGTAATTATACGAAGGGAGCCAGTTTTAAAGATGCATGTAATTTTATTGTGGATTCGCACTGTTTATGAATTAGGTTTATAGGCCTCACCTCATCTCTAGACACACTTACAATCATCAGAAGGAGAGAAAGAAGACATTTCACACATGAAAACATAACCTCTTTCCCATTTGGAAACAAATCACCCAACCCTAACAAACACAAAGGCGTTTATTTACAGTTAGAAAATTTACCTGGGGGAGGGCAGATGGGAACAAGGTCTTCATTTATCTGCCATTTCAACTCACTGAGGTTCAGCCAACAATGTATTTCCTCAGGAAAGGACAGGAGACAGAGGGACTGGAAAGTGATATTATTCATTGTACTTTCTGAGAGCAGGAGTTCAAGGGACACAGCAGGAATCTTGGAAAGTCTCGCCTGTTTTCTTTCAAGTCCCTCCGAATTCTCCAGCCCAAAGTTCCATGATTTTCCAGTTTTCAAATACACAGTGTTCCATACCATGCCCTTAAGCTTTAGCCTATCTCCTCCTCTGAATCTAGAAGTCTTAAATAGTTAATTCACCAAGGACGAAGAGTAACTTAGACACGCTTGAACAATGTCCCCTACTGCGGACTGCTGTCCATAAGACTAAAAGATGCTGGTTTGAAATTGCAATTCAAAATCCAGAGAAGGTATATGTTTTTAATGAAATAGAATATAACAATAGAGCATATTAGCATGTATTATACATAATAAATTTCTGTTTCAAATATTGCGTGTGTAGAAGTATATGTGCACTGAGTCAAACATAAAAATATTATTAGCACACTCATGGAATGTTTAATATGTGCCAGGGACTGCTCCAGGTGCATTTACACGTATTAACTCGTTTAATCTTCAAGATCATCCATGAGATGGGACTATTTTTACCCTAGTTTTATAGTTGAATAAACTAGGCCCTAAGAATTTAAGTAACATAACCCAAGATCATCCAGCTGGCAAGTGACAGAGACAGAATTCAGACCTAAGCAATTGGATGCTAGAATCTATTCTCTTAACCACTGCACCAGCCTGCCTCTCCTAAATGTATTTTCTGCTATGAGTTTTTGTCTTTGTAAAAAAAAGTTTGATAAATACCAATTTAAGGGGATTAGATATAATGCATATCCTAGGTTCGTTCCAATTTCAAATATTCCATGCAGCTGTCCCGATACCATCAGGCCATATGAGGTAATGTTTTGCTCAGGAAATATGGTCCCTGTGTCATATATTCTAGTGTCACTTGTGATACCACTCTTGCCACTAATCATAAATCAGAGGTTTTCTGCCTTGATCACCTACCCCTGGGATAGGGCCAGTTCTTATATTCCATGGTCCCAAGCCCTACGGCATCCAAGTTAATTTTTTAAAAAACCCAGCTGCTTATATTATGGTAAAACTATTATACCATCAGCAGTGAAAGGTAAGTTTTCGAGAGACTAGTCTTTGGAGATAGGGGTGGAGGGACTATAGAATTATGTCATAAAACAACCACAGCAAAGTTGATTTTCCTTATCCTAGTTTACAAAGAACTGTGCTAACTACAAGCAGATCACATAATCCAACAAGAGCATCCTGAAACTTACAGGCACAAAATCTGACCTCTACTCCGCCACAGTTATGTAACTCAGGCAAATCACTTTATTAACAACCGCTTACGTGAGTTAGAACTGTATGCTTTCCAGAGCATGCTCACATTCATGGTTTTCAGGCACAAATAACCACTCTCTGAGGAAGGCAGAGATGGCTTTTGGAGACAGGGGTGTCTCTATCCTCCCTCCCCATGCTTCTACCCTCTCCCTCCCTTCTCTTCTTCCCTCCCATCCATTGAGCTCCCTCCCCCAGAAGAGAACAGTCACGTGGGTCAGAGCAGAGCACAGTCCCTGACAGCCAGCACCCCATGAGGCACACTCTTTCACACTCCTTGCTCTGTGCAGGGAGTCCCTTTGAAATATCCTCTTCTCTCTGGCTCATCTTCTCCATCCAGATTGCCTTGGGTGCCCTGTATCAGTCCTGTGCCCCATCCTCCGCCCCATCCTCCGGTTTCTTCTCTGTTCTGCTTTGCTCCTAGGGTGGAGTCCACCACCTTCTTCAGAGGATTAGTCTGGAGCCACTTTACCCAGATGTACGTATAGCCACGGGTGCCCAGAGTTGATGTCTCACCCACCACCCCTGTCCCCAAGTCGCTGCCTAACCGGTGACTGAATATACAGAAGTAGAAAGCCACAACACCCACATCTCAGGTAAAAACAACCCGAGATGTCAGTGGCACTCCAGAGCCTCCCACAATATCCGACTGGATCTGGGAGCTCATCTGGAATGTGCCTTTGCTTGGCTCTGCCCCTTCCCTAGTCTCTTCCTCCACTCCCTTGCAGTTCTTCCCTGGGGGCCCTTCCTTAATAAGTCACTTGCACCTGTAAGTGACTGCCCAAGAGTCTGCTTCTGGAATCCTCACCTAAATTGTTCCTCTGTTCGAGGCTTAGGTCTGTCTGACAGGATGGACTCAGCAGGCTTTCTACATCTCTGTGTGGCCTACTCATCATCTACAACCAGGCTAAGCTAGGGACCCCTCCACAGAAATGTCGGCCATCTCAGAATCGAGAAGGTGGGTGTAGTAGCCTCGCTTAAGTCCTGAGGCCTTAACGGGATTCTCCAACTCAGCTTCTGCTAGAGCCATGCTTTGGAGGTCAGTGTTCACTGGTCAGCTATTAATATAGCAGAGATTCCATATCCATTTAGCTACTGTTCTTAAACAGCTTCTCACCTAGAAAACTGAGTGGAGGAGTGGTAAGTGGAGTCAGGTATTCCTATTTCCCTGGTCCTAAAACCAACACAATAGCAACAGAAACCTCACCTCTAACTTCCTACAGCTATGTTGCCCTGAGGATCCCCTTTTGGATAGTGAAAGTTATCCCATAGAACTTAAGAGCTGGAAGAGACCTTTGAAATCTATCCCTTAGTGTACATATAAAGCAACTGGAGCTAAAACCAGGTATTTTCCTAACATCATGTAATTGACAGTAAAGCTCTTCACTGAATATGAGTGTCTGGGCTTAGAGCAGAGTGGTGGATACTAGCACCAGAATGAGGCTGCAGAGGGAGAGGAGAGGAGGTGAGGATGCGTCAGTTGACCATTGTCCTCCCAAATCTTACCCCCTAAAAGCATCTCTGGGTATCTGTAAACATATTCATGGCAACTGACTGGTTTTAACCCCTTGATCTTTTGCCCATTAAGATATATAGCTTGAAACAAAGAGTAACTCTCATCATCTGCCTTGATGAAAACTTAATCCATATACAGTCATCCCTCCGTATCCACAGGGGATTGGTTCCAAGACCCCTGTGGATACCAAAATCAGAGGATGCCCAAGTCCCTTAGACAAAATGGCATAGAGCTTGCATATAACACATCCACATCCTCCCATATACTTTAAATCATCTCTAGGTTACTTATAATACCTAATACAAGGTAAATGATACATAAATAGTTGTTATACTGCACTTTTTGTATTGTTTTATTGAAACTTTAAAGCATTTTTAATCCTCAGTATGTTGAATCCAAGGATGCAATCCCCATAGATATGAAGAGCCAATTGTGGCCAGTTCAGTAAGGAGACTCAGACTATTAGGAATTACTCCAGATTTACCAACATATTATTATTTACATTGGACAGATAACATTGAGGCTTAGAAAATTTAAATATTTTGAGTATATTTCAAAGTTATCAAATGAAAGAACTAGCACTGAAGTCATCACCTACCTAAGGTCAAAGTCTAGTGTTTTCCCTACTTCTACAACCTCCTTATGTAGTCATGTGCTGCCTGTATCATACTTTTCCCTCTTAGATCCCCCAGAGGACAACATGGAGACTATGTCATTCTCTCTGACTTATGGTCAGAGTCTGGATTGAGAAGAGGGGCCTCCTTAGGTTACATTTGGGGATTCATGCTCAGAGGGTTTTGAAACCCTGAAATACCATCTTCCTATATGCTCCTAAAGGAATGAACATGCTTTAAAGCCTCGGGCTCCCACACTGGGACACATTTCAGGTGGCTCTTAGGCTGGCTTGAGCTGGAACACTTGTAAGATCCAAAGAGCTAAAAGGAAAAAGGGGTGTGGGCTAATAGTCCTGCTGTTGAATGAGGGCCAGGATCTGTTAAGGTCCATGGGTCCGAGGGTTCCTAATTTACAAAATTCGTCTTTCAGTTTTCACTTATAAACTTCTCTCTCTACAGCCTCTTTGAGGCTCAGTTAGGACAAAATTCAAGACAGCTCTTCACTGGACAATATTCGTTCTCCCATTGCACACCAACTTCGCGGTCAGCCCTCTTCTAGCCATGGGACTTAGAGTAGAAATAATGAAGGAAGAAGTCCCTGATGTTGTGAAACCTTCTTTTCTGGTCAATGAGAGAAAAGATGATAAATAAGAAAACACAGCAATAAGTAAGATCGTTTTAGATGATAATAAATACCACAGAGAAATATGTTAAAGTGTGAAGGAGTATCTTTTTGTAAGAGAGATGGGGGAGGGAGAGCATCAGTTCAGATAAGATGATCTGAGAAGGTCTCTGAGGAGGAAACTTTGATTAGAGGCACAAATCACCGTGCCCTTTGGAGATCTAAGATTGGTTATCATGCCTGGTTGCTCCTGTCTTCCTAAAGAACTCCTTCTCCAAAGACTTCTTAATTTATAACAATCTTTTGGCAAGACTGCCCTACCAATTCAACACATAAGCCCAGACCTGTTCAGATTCCTCTTAGACAAAAGTTGGCATCTCTTTTACAGCAGCCGCTGCGTCAATATTATAACTACTACTATTACTATAGGACCCCACATCTGCTTCCCAACTACGGTGAAGAAAGAAAAGGAACAAACCAGGAAGAGCACATGAATGTGGGCTTTCTAAGGCAAAATAAATAGTAATAAAAGCAAGTTTTGTTGAGTCAGCAAGAATATGGATATCTTCAGAAAGGTCAGCAAGAAGATATCCACTCTTTTTACATATGAACCAAGATCTATGCTAGCAAATGATTCTGCAAGAAGATCCAGTGAGAAAATTCTCACAGTGCAAAATCTGGGTTTTGTTTTTTTTTTTAAATATCTGGAGGAAATATTTTTAAAAAGCAGAAAAGGGAAATGAAAAAGGTAAGCTGCCCCTGAAGTCAAGACCACCTGTCATCCTTTCTCTCCTGCGCTCTCCCAGGTCTTGAAGCTTCCACTCTCTCTACCTAGCTACCTACCTAAAGGAGGACTGAGGAGACACGAGCTGGAACTCACACCTGTGATAAGGGAATGAGGATGTTTGAGGCATACAAGGAGTAGGGACAGAGAGATGGAGATTTCTAGAGACGAGGAAGAAAGAGAGAAGAGGGTCTGGCTGTACACTGTATTACCCACGTGGGAGCATCCCAAATGTCTGGTCAGGGAAGCCCTCCTTGTTTGTAGAGCACAAAGATAATTTAACCAAAATAAAGCTGCAACCCCTGACATTTTGTTCTCACTCCTCCTATGCCCTCTCTTTATACTGTGAATACTGTATTATCATGAACTTGGAGTAAGGAACTGAAAGAAATTTCTTTAGGGTTTTGTGTGTTTGTGTTTGCTCACCAGGGAGAGGGCTGTAGCCCACCCCCCATGATTCAACAGCCCCCAGTCCCAGAAGCACCTGGGACATCTTCAGCGGCAAAGAGAGCCATTTGCAGCCATCACCTGACCAGGGTAAAGGTGATTTTCATGATCTACTTCTTTCAACCCAGAAAAGACCCACAGATTACCATCCCTTCCCACTCCACTCCACGTCACCCACTCCCACTCCCACTCCCACTCCAGCCCAAAACAGGCCAGTGACAGGTAACATCATCTTTGTCATTGTCATCATAGGCATCATCCTCTCTTTTTCCTGTTTCTTTTCCCATTTTACCAATTAACAGTGATTAGGGGATTTTCTCAAGTTCCCAGTGCCAGCAGACAGCTGAACCAAAACACAAACTCCAATCATTCAATAACTCTTTTTCCAACTTCCTTATGATGACTATTTATATCAGATTTAAATCCATTAACATAATAGAGTCTCTCTATGTGGTTATGTTGAACTGAGCAGCAGTCTTGAGCAATTATTCTGCTACTTTATCTACTATAACTCTGTAATACAATTTGTGGTATTTTTTATTTTGGTAACATATGCCATCATAAACTTTACCATTTTAACTACTTGAAGTACAAAGGTCAGTGGCATTAAGTATATTCACATTATAGTCAGGTGTGGTGGCTCATGCCTGTAATCCCAGTACTTTGGGCAGCTGAGGCAGGCAAATCACTTGAGGCCAGGAGTTTGAGACCAGCCTGGCCAACATGGGGAAACCCCGTCTCTACTAAAAATACAAAAAAAAAAGTATATTCACATTGTTGCAAAATCACTATCACCATCAGTCTCTAGAATTTTTTCATCTTCCCAATCTTCCCAAATTGAAACTTTGTACCCATTAAACAATAACTCCTCATTTCCCAATTCCCCAACTCCTGTTCCATTCTACTCTCTGTCTCTATGGATTTGATTATTCTAGGTAGCTCTTATAAGTGGGGTTATGTAACATATCTCCTTTTGTGTCTGGCTTATTTCAACTTAGCATGAGGTCTTCAAGTTTCACTCATGTTGTAGCATGTGTCAGAGTGTCTTTCCTTTTTAAGGCTGAATAATATTCCATCGCGTGTATATATCACATTTTGTTTATTCATTAATCTGTCCATGGACACGAGTTGTTTCTACCTTTCAGCTGTTGTGAATAACGTTGCGGTGAACATGGATGTACAAACATTTGTTCAAGTCTTTGCTTTCGGTTCTTTTGTGTATATACCCAGAAGTGTCATTGTTGGGTCAAATGGTAAATCTATGTTTAATTTTTTAAGAGAGGAAGAAAATATCTGGCAAAATATTCTTCTGTTTGAGCACTACACTATATTTAGTTATTCTGACCCTCAATTTTCCACTGTAAAAAATGGGAGGGACAATATTTACTTTCTATTGTAAATTTAGAAAAAATAACATATGTAAAGCAAAAACAAATTCCTTTTTTAGGAACTGCCATACTGTTTTCTATAGCTGCGCACCATTTGACATTGCCACCAGCAATGCACAAGGCTTCTAACTCCTCCGCGTTCTCACTGACACTTGTTTTCTGTGTTTTGATAATAGCCATTGTGATGGGTGTGAAGTAGTATAAAACATTTTAACCCAGGATAATACAAGTGCTCTCTCATTATAATTCTTTGTCAAAAAAATGTTTTGGCCATTTTTTATTTTTTTCTCCAAGAACAATTTTGGTATTATGCGTAAGTCCCCAAAATATCTTACACAAATAATAATTAGAATTCTATTAAACATGTTTTTAAAAGTATAAACAGAATTCATACCTTTAAAATTTTTAACCCCAACCCCACCAAAGAACATAAAGTCTCTAAGTTTACAATTTTCTTCATATTGGACCTAAACATTTCTTGTTAAGATTATCCCTAAGTATTTCATATTTTTGTGCTATTGTGAATGGAATAATCAGCCTCATTTTAGAAAATAATTTTTGGAGGAAAAAGCGAAGCCCCATAATCAACAATAACACTCGCTTATGAAACATCTGCTATTTTAAGGTCAGTGATAAAGGTCAACAGTGCCTGTCTTCTACATGGAAATTTACTGTAAGAGAAAAAGAAAACACTGGTTAAAACTTCATTGGATTACCTGTGTTAAAAGCCCAGGGCATTTAAATCACTCCTAAGGAGGCATGCAAAATTGTAGATAATTTAATGTTTAATCAATACTTGTTATAGCTATCATTAATTTGGGGTCAAATTCATGAGGCATGAGTTTTCTCATCTCCTACATGTACCTTACATTACATTGGCCACTCCTTGTGGATATATACTCATTTTATTACTTTATTAATTTATCATCTAAATTATTACAGAAGTCTACACCTATAAGCTCTCCCTTATAATATATTGATATGGCTGTGATTTTCTTACTGTCAACTCTTCAGTCAAATAAACAATCTTTTAATTTACTACATCTCCTAGGAGAAAATCTGAGTCACTTTATAATTTACATGAGGCATTCCACTTTATAATTTTTCTGCTCATTACATAGAATAGCTTCTATTGGCAAAATTCCTCCCTTGTCAAGGGAAAAAAATTGTCAGTCCTGCTCTACGTATTGAGTGCAGAGTGGGTATATACTAATACTCATCAAAAATATAGAGTTTATGACTTTGCATATACATATCCTCAGGAAATGTATAAAAATTTTCCTGTCCCCTTCCAAAAACAGCCTAAGAATGTTAAAAAAGAACAAAGTTGGAGAGAGATCCAAGATGGCCGACTAACAACAGCTCAGGAATGTAGCTCCCAGTGAAAGCGCAGAGAACGAGTGGACGCCCGCACTTTCCGACGAGTTTTTGTTGCCCACAGACCGGGAGATTCCCGGCGGAGAAGCCACGCGGGTCGCCGGCGCGACTCTTTTGGCCGGCGCGGCTGTTTTGCCGGCACCCAGCGCGGCGCTTCCCGGTGCGGAGTATACGGGACGGACGGGCTCGGCTGGTCCCATCCCCACAAGGAAAACAGCAATTGGAAGCGC